>SZWC01003153.1:87870-101786 GCA_023375785.1 Penium margaritaceum | reverse complement strand
GTGTGTGTGTGTGTGTGTGTGTGTGTGTGTGTGTGTGTGTGTGTGTGTGTGTGTGTGTGTGTGTGTGTGTGTGTGTGTGTGTGTGTGTGTGTGTCTCCGAAAAGGGCCCCCGGTTGGAGGCAGTTCCAACGTGCCCCGACGGGTCTGCACTTGGAGTTCATGGATTTCTCTTGTTTTGCGTGTAGTTCTGATTCTAAGCGTGAGCTTTCTGGTTGCCTCACGCTATATTTCTAGGAGTGGAAGACAGTTTTGAGACAGTCACTTTTGCGAAGGGAAAAACACGATTTTGCATCCGTTTTTCAGCATGGGCATGATCTGAACATTTGACTTTGTAGGGCTAGTTATCAACTCCCTACGACACCAAACTGAGCACATTTCGGGTCACCGTAGCTCCCGTTATGTCAGCTTAAACACAGCACCCCAAACCACGTCGCCCGCCAAGGCTCCCTCACACATCAAGGACCCATCAAAACGCCATTTTGGAGGTGCAGATGTCCCTACGCATAATGGTGGTGGCCCTCGCACCTTTGGGGTCTGTTTTGATGAGTTGATCATCATGTTTGGTGATGGGGATTGATGTGGTTCGAAACCTGTTCGCGGAACTACAGTTGAAATATTGACGAAGTCCCCGAGTTACAAATTGTACCACTGAGTTTCGGACTCTGAGCCAGGAGTTTGGCCAAGTCCCTGAGTAACAAAACTGCAATACCAAAATCCGGCAAATCATCCACTGGAAACCTTGGCAGTCCTTCCGAAGTGAAATCCCCAGATGGAATTTTTTGCTCGTTCCGGTCAATTATTTATCGGCAATCAAACCTCCGCCAGCTCCAAGAGTCACCTTGTAAACCCCAACTTTGGAAGCTCATATCTCCCGTGTTCCTTGTCCGATTCTGGTGAAACAACTTCCACCGAATTCAGTAACTTGTCAACTTCTAGAGGCAATCCTCCATTTGAGGATTCAAGTGATTCTCAAGTCACCAGATCCAACGGCGAGGAATTTCCTCTCTCTGGCGACTAGTCCGCACCTCCCCGCGCTGCACTTGGGCATGCACATGGGCAAATCTTCAACATTCTCCCCCTTGCACCTTCCATGCCCACTGCTCCTGCTTCCTCTCACTCATTTTTCACTGCGCCCTCTAACCCATAAAAGGTGGTCATCCCAAGCCTGGCCACGAACAATGCGTGCCAATCCACAGGTTGTGCTTTGGTCAAGCAATCTACAAGCATGTTGTGCGTGCTGCAGTGCTGCAGCACTACCTGTCCCTTTTCAGCCATTTCCCATGCGTAGTGATAAAGCACGTCAATGGATTCTTTCTCCTCTGCTACGTCGGGTTGTTGGTCAGCGAGATTGAGCCTGTGTTATCCTCATGCACCACTGTAGGCTCCTACTGCGGCACGCCCAGCTCCCCCAGCAACCTGTGGAGCCACACCGCCTCCTTGACCGCCTCGGCTAGCGCAATGTACTCTGCTTCCATTGTGGAGGTGGCGACGTGGTCCTGCTTCTTGCTGCACCACGAGATCACTGCACCGGCGAGGAAGAACACGTAGCCGGATGCGGACTTCTGCTTTTGCACATTGCCAGCGTAGTCTGCATCATGTAGCAGACAAGACATAAGGGGTCCACTCGTCCCTTGCCGTCGAACCTTAGGTGCGCGTGTCATGTCGCATACAGGTAGCGCAGGATGCGCTTGACCACCTGCCAGTGTAGTGGCCCTGGATCGACCACGTACCTGCTCCCTTGGCCCACCGCGTAGGCCAGGTCCGGCCGAGTCGCCACCATGGCGTACATGAGGCTGCCCACCGCCGATTGGTAGGGCACCTCTTCCATATCCTCCCCCTCTTCTTTTGTTTTTGGCACAATTGGCGCACTTAGTTCACACGTCATGGAGACCAGACTGCTAACTGGTTTGCTGTCTTCTATGCCGTACCGCTTCTGCACCTCAGGCACATATTTGGCCTACCTCAGCTCAAGCGTGCTTGCCCTCCAGTTCCGCATGATGCTCACCCCGAGGTAGTACTCCAGCTCCCCCATGTCCGACATCTCGAGTCTGCAACTCTGCTGCTCTTTTAGCTGCTGTAGACTCGGCAGATCCGTAGTACATGAAATCAGGTCGTCTATGTAGAGCATGTCAATCTGATGGAGTTGCTTGTCGAGGTGCACATAAAAGCTGTGATCCGACTGACAGCGCTTGAAGAAGATTTGTGCCATGAATCTATCCATCTGTTGCTACAAGCATTTGGACGATTGTTTTGGCCCGTACAAGGACTTCTGTAGCTTGCACACTTTGCCCTCTGGTGCCTCTGCCCCCTTTGGCACCTCCATGTAGATATTTTTATCTATAATTCCCTTGAAGAAGGCCGTCTTTACGTCCATTTGATGGAGCTCCATGTCCTCCGATGCACACTCTCCCAGGAGTGTGCTTCTTGGCACCCTACTAAATAGTGTGGTGTTTGTCCACTCCTAGAAACAACTACAACTGTTGACTGTCCGGTCACCCTATGACTCATCCTGGTTGTCCGTATCCACATGCCGAGCGAGCTGACACGTCAGTCATAGGTGACCTGACAGCATAGCGTCATCTTGCTCCGAAGTGCCACGTTGGCACTTCCTCGTTTCACTCACCCATGCTCGCTCACTGGAGTCTCTGCCCAAACTTGTGCACAACCTGTGAGAAAAATACCAGCTGCTCCGGATGTGATGTTTGAATAACAGGTACTCACATGGTCAGGGGAGGCATGGGACTACCCTCTCTCCTGACCCTCAGAGTAACATAGGGCAGCGTAGGATAGATCAGAGTAGGTGAGAGAGTGGCGACCTCTCCCCTGACTCTCGTACCTTTTTGCCAATATCTGGAATGTGTTTGGACACAAACTATGCCAGTTTCCATCATTCCCCCCTTTTTGGGTCCAATCTCATTCAATTTTCAGATCATAGATTTGCAATTTCTGTTTGTCTATGAGTTTGAGTTCATAGAAAGCTTTTGACTCCCCCGTTGAAAAGTTCATTTTCTGATCAGATGAGTTTGTGAGTGAGAACTATGAGTAGGTGGACAGGTATTAGCATCAAGTTTTGGGATTTGTGAGGAAGAGCTGTTGGACCCATTCCTTCCCTCTCATCCTTGCTCTGTGTATCCAGAAGATAGATCACAGTTACATGGTACCCCCACTGCCCCTCTCTCACTCGCGGTCAGTCAAGCAGCAAAGCAGTCGATGTGTGTGCAGTCAACAAGCCAAAGGCCGGCTTGATATGGTGCTGCGTTCCTTGTTTGCAACAAAGCCATCGTTCGTGTTACCCATGGACCAAACCAAGGTGATCACACAGTTCAGCATGCTGTTTTGCATCCAGAAATTTTGTCAGAAAGTCAGCTTCCTGTTTCTTGGTTGCCATGTAGACCATCTTGACTTCTCCCTATGCCACTGCATCCCTGACATACTGTAACTTCCTTTTCATGTGCTTTGTTCTGTCATGAAGTACTGGGTCATCAGCCGACGCGATTGCACTTTGATTGTCGCACTAGATGTTTTTTGGTTCTAGCTGGTCAAACCCCAGGATAGGAGCATATGCAACCAAACAGCCTCTTGCATGCATCCACTCTGTGAGAAGTATTCTGCCTCAGTGGATGACAAGCCAACCACAAATTTCTTCTGAGATAACCATGAAACAGGTCCTCCATTGATTTTCAAGATGCAACCCGAGGTAGTTTTGCTGTTGCTCTGATCTCCCGAGAGGTCAGCATCACAGAATCCTGTGAGAAGAGGTCCAGTTGTTTTTGTGTAGCGAGTGGACATTGAGGGAGTGCTGCAAAGATACCAGATGCAATGCCTGGCTGCTGTAAGGTGATCCTTGGTGGGTGCCTTGCACCCTTGGCTGAGAATTTCAACAGCATATGATAAATCAGGTCCAGTCCCAACAGATGAGTACATGAGAGATCCCACCATGCTGGGGTACAGCTTCGCGCCAGCTGGAGATGCACGCGTTTGAGGAGTTGGTGGCTTGGTCAAACTATGGTTCGGCACGAGAGGAGTGGAGATGGCGGCAGCCTGTCCAAGGTTGAATATTTCAGCCATATTCTGTACAGATGACGCCTGAAAGAGTAGGAATTGTGGTTTAGAATGTCACGATTCCCTTGGATCCCAAGATGTTAGTTTAGCTGTCCCATGTCAGCCATCTTGAAGGCAAGAGCCAGCTGCTGCTTGAAGGTGGAGATGACCGGAAGAGATGGACCAAAATTAATGAGGGCATTGACGTACAAGATGACTCTCAGGGGCGTAGGACAGTGACTGAAGTACCTGAGTGATCGAAGTGAAGATGTTGCAGGTCCTGCAACAGGAAAACATCATGGATCTTTTTGTTCCACTGTCAAGGATCTTGTTTCTAGCTGTAGAGGGATTTTTTTGGCAGACAGACAAGATGCTCCCCCCCCCCTCCCCCTTTACACAGTATCATCCAGATCACAATTCAGAAAGGCGGACCTTACGCCCGTCTGATGGAGATGCCATGCATTAGAAGCTGCAAGGGCAAGAATGACCCATGTGGAAGAATGTTTGGCAACAGGAGCATATGCAACATTATAGTGGACACCCTATACTTAGCTAAAGCCACAAGCGACGAGGCGGGCCTTGAACCTGCAAGGAGTACCATTAGCGTCAAGCTTTGTTTCGAGTACCCACTTGCAGGTGACAATGGGAGTTCCCGGTCGTGGGACAACAGTCTAGGTTTTTTTTTTCTGAAGATGTTCAATTTCTTCAACAGCAGCAGGATGCCATTCGGTAGCCTCAAGAGGACTGAGGATGTCCTTGTAGCTGGTAGGAACCACCACTCGAATCACCATTGCAATGTCTGAGTCAATATCTTCAGGACTGCAGCGGTCACTAGTGTAGTGAGCAGATGCGGCAGCAAGGTTTGCAGATCCGTGAGGAAGAACAGCTGGAGGTGGTGGAGGCGGCAGTCCTTGTTGAGAGAGCAGGTCACTGAGTGGTGGAGCCTGAGAGAGTCAATTGTGTTCTGCGGGAATGATAGGAGGTAATACACCTTCATGTTTGTCAGGAGTAGGATCAACAGAGAACTTCTAGAGGATGTTTCCCGTGTTGGTATGTTCATCCATGACTATCAGGTGTTAGCACAGGACTGATAGAGATTTTCCGGTCTTGAAAGGATTCGTCAAAAGTAACACTCCTGATGTGGAAAACCTTTTTTTTTCCAGTGTCCCAGAGGCGGTATGCATTCCCGCCTTCTTTATAGCCAAGAAGAAAACAATTCTTGGCGTGGGTGCCCAGCTTTGTTCTGTCTTCAGGATGGATCCAAGCATATGTTGTGCAGCAAAAGATGTGGAGATAGCTGACGTTGGGACATGTTGAAATGGTATGCACCTTGTCCACTGCCTAGCTAGCTGGCTGCACATACAGACAAGGCATGCACTGCTCTATGGAGTACGTCCCCTTGGTCTGTTCCAAGATGGGCCAGGAATGCACTTCCCATAATGGGTATGTGCCTTGTGGATCATCATAGGCATCATATTTTTTAGGCCTAGTTGAATAGGTGCCATAGTCTCAAACAAGAGGTCGCGGGTTCATACCCCCAACGGCTGCAATTTTTTTTGTGGCCCAAACTGTGACAGGAAGCTTCTAGGAAGCTTACCAGAGCCTGCCTTGAGGATGACACTTGGCGGTCTACGGACGCGCCAAGTAGGACTGTAGGTTGAGGTTGGCTCCAATGGAGCCACTACAAGAAGAAGCTTTAGCAAAGCTCTGCAAGTATAAAAGCATGTACCTTGCATGCATCCATTTATAGTTCTTGCCTTTGAGACTCCTCACAGAGTGTCCAACAAAAGGTAGATACTAAAGACCAACATGCGGACTTCATGAGGTTGCAAACCAAACAAACCTAAAGTGTGGATTCAAGGGTGATATGTTATCTTGGTTGCAATACCAAGAGCGGTTGGCGGCCTCCCATGTCAGGACCCGTTTTCTAAACCGTTCCTATCCAACGCATTGACAGAGGGTTATGGGCCCACACTTCTGGTTCTAAGGAATGCTTCCAAGACCGACTAGCGCGTGGTTTTGCAGGGCGCACAGGAACAACAGGGACACGAACATCGGATGGCTCCATCTGCTCTATCGGCTCCATTGGCTTCTTTGGGTAGGGTGCGTGCATCTGGTGGACTAGGGGATAAGGAACATCCCTCTCCATGTTGGACAAGACCCTCGAGCCCCAACGGGACTAAGCTCTACCCCTTTTTAGAAGGCGGTACGACCCCGAGTCCGTTCTCTCACGACGGCACCATCACCTTAGGCGATCATCGGCGGGAGGGGTATGTAACGGAACCAACTGCACCTTTTGACAATGGTCGCATTGAGCAGCCTCATCAGCGTCATCGGCCTCAACGAAGTAAAGTAGCTGCGAAGCACAAAAGACAAGCAACCACAGGAAATGGCGGATCCGACTCAAGCCTGCCTTGAGGCGGGTATGTCCAATTTCACGGGGACTGGTTTCCCCTTGTGGAAATGGCAGTTTGAGATTTTCATGAATGTGTGTGGCTACCTCGACTTCCCAAAAGGGTCCGAGACAGCACCCGCCGATGCGACGGTGACGATGCATGTGGCTGACCTTGCAGCATGGGCAATGTAGAACAACATGGCTCTTGCCATTCTTGTGACATCCATCAACGAGACTCAACACTCCCACATCACAGGATGCACGCTGGCTGCCGAGGCCTACGCAAAACTTGCACGCGTGCATCAATCGAACACCCTAGCAAACTGACTCTTCATCTTCCAAAGGTTAATGTCGATGAGGGTGTGCGAAGGAGAATCAATACCCACATCTTTGCAGTTATTTGACAACGTGCTGCAAGAGGTCCACCAAATGGAATGGAATCTCGACTCCAACATGCATGCCATGATCCTTCTGATGGCGTTGCCGGAAAGCTGGGGGTCCTTGATCACCATGTTTAACAGTTGGAAGAAGGCAGATCTGACGTATGAGGCTGTCGCCGAACACGTCCGCAACGATTCCATGCGACGCATTGGCAGTGAGGCAAACATCTCAGCCTATGCCTCTCGCTGAAGTAGACAAGGTGCAAGCTCTCGCTCCAGTCAAGGCAACAGGGGAAGCGGTGGCGGTGGAGGGAAAGGCAATGGTGGCGGGAAGAGTCCCAAGAAGCCTGGCAACTATCACAACTGTGGGAAGGCTGGGCACTGGGCTAGGGACTGCCGTAGTCCCAAGAAAGAAGGCGGGAACAAAGGTGGGAAGGAGAAGAAGGAGCTCACCAACATGATGGCTAGGGGGCTGCCCATGAAGGGGGCAGCGATCCTTAGGCCTAGGGCATTCACCCTTGACTCGAGCACCAACCACCACTCATCAAAAGAGAAGGGTGGATTTGTCTCCATGGCCGAATCTGTCATGCGCATCAAGTGTGCGAACATCGGCATCGTCCAAGCCATGGGCAAAGGGGACAAGGTGATCACGTTCAACGTGAACGGTGCAAAGAAGGCGGTCAACCTTCAAAAGGTGGTGCACATGCTTTCCTTCGTAGCCAACTTGCAGTTTGGCTCACAAATCACCGACAATAACATGACAGTGGTGTTCACCAAAAAGGAAGCGGTGGCCCTAAAAAACGAGGACATCCAGATTTTGTTCACCAAAGATGACCTCATGCTTCAAGTACCAAGAGTCGATGCCCTCTACGTGCTTCAAACCAAGGTCACCAAGGCGTCGGATGAGGGACTCGCATGTGCCACCAAGACAGTGGCATCGGAGCCAAAGGATGCACCACGGGCGACCGTTGTGGCAGCCACATCAACGAAGGACACTGATGCTAAGCTGTGGCACCGATGATCTGGCCACGTGGCCCACAGTACGCTGCAGAAGATGTAGGAGCAAGAGGTAGTCCGTGGCATGGATGGGTGCACCATGAAGCATGGCGAAGGGTGTAAATTGTGTGAACCATGCCTTCAAGTGAAAGCAAAGAAGAACCCGTTTGGGAGAGGAGGTCAACGAGTATAGCATGTCTAGGAACTGATCCACAGTGACGTGTGTGGACCCTTCCGCACACTATCTAACGGAGGAAACAAGTACTTCCTGACCTTCATTGATGACCACAGCCGCAAGTTGTGGATCTACTTCCTCAAAACAAAGGGAGAGTTCAAGGAGAAGCTCCTCGAGTTCGTCGCCATGGTAGAGCTGCAAACATCCAAGAAAGTGAAGATACTCCGATGTGACAACGGCGGTGAGTACGAGGCACGCAAGCCTTGGTTCAAGCGTCATGGCATCCGCCACAAGAAAACCACCCCTTACAACTGCCAAAGCAACGGCGTGGCCGAGAGGATGAACCGGACCCTGCTCGACATGGTGCAAAGCATGCTCTTCGACGCCAAGCTCCCACCTCGCTTTTGGGCTGAAGCAGCAATAACGGTCGGCTACCTCTTGAACCTCACACCAGCAACCGCCTTGTGGAAGCGTGGAAAGGAGTAGGAAAAGCAGCTGAAGACCCCACAGGAAGCATGGTCGGAAAGGAAACCCAACACATCTCATCTGAAGGTCTTCAGGTCAACTACATGGGTGAAGATCCGGTCGGGAGAAGATGGAAGAAAAATTAACACACGTTCCAGGAAGCGCGTCATGGTTGGGTATGACACATCATACAAAACCTATCGGCTTTGGGACCAGGCAGCATGCAAGCTCGTGAGGAGCCGCGACGTCGCGTTCCATGAATGCACCCTTGAAAAGGGAGAGCTGTTGGACCTAAACCTTGCTCACAAAGCGGGAGAATGGATAGTGTTGCTTGAGTCCGGAGACCAAGCAGCCAATATCTGTCTCAATTTGCCAGCAGGTGGTGTGAATGGGAGAGTCGCTGCAGAGGATGATGTAGCGTCTGACATGGACGTGGATGCCATGGCGTCCTGGGCTTCCAAGTCTGACTTAGAGTTCGACGACTCTTCTAAAGACGACGACGTCGATGACAAACCACCACCTATGGAAGCACCAGCACCAAAGCAAGAAGTCGCACCAGCACCCCAACGCAGTTTGCAACCAAAGAAAGCACCTGTGCGGTACGATGATGACAGGACCGGTCTTAGCTGGTCGTGCATGGCTCAGGGAGAGCCATCCACAGCGGCGGAGGCGATGAATGGCCCAGATGCGGCCAAGTGGAAGGAGGCAGTGGACAGCGAGCTCGCGTCCATTGCCGAGAACAGCATGTGGGTGCTGGTGGATAGACCCGACAAGGCCCACGTGGTGGGATCCAAGTGGGTCCTCTGAGTGAAGAAGAAGCAAGACATCAACATCGACAAGTTGAAGGCAAGGATAGTGGCTAAGGGGTTCTCTCAACGCCCGGGCTCCAAGTACGAAGAGACATTCGCGCCCGTCGTGACCTTTGCCTCCATCCGCTCTCTCCTTGGCATTGCAGCCATAAATAACCTGGAAATACACCAGATGGGTGTCTGGATAGCTTTTCTTGATGGGAAGCTTGACAAGGAAGTGCTAATGGAGGTGCCCGAAGCAGTCAAAGCTCCCAAGGGCAAGATGTGCAAGTTGGTGAAATCGCTCTACAAGCTAAAACAGGCCCCAAGGATGTGGTGCAAAGAGATGGACGGTTTCCTGACCGGTCTCTCCTTCGTACATTGCCAGAATTACCTGAGCATGTATGTGCGCGGTGATGGGAGAGGGCTGATGCTGGTTGCATTTTACATGGATGATCTGATCATTTGCTCGTCTTCAGTCAAGCTGCTAGATGAGCTGAAGTCTGCAAAAGATTCAAAATGAAGGACATGGGTCCTCTCGAGTACTACCTCGGGATCGCCATCCACCGCAACTGAGTAGCAAGCACCATCAAACTCAACCAAACCAAATACATCGGTGAGGTATTGAAGCACTACCACAGGGAAGACTACAAACCTGTCAGCACCCCAATGACAACCGATATGAAGCTGAAAGCCTCCATGTCGCCAAGCAACAAAGCAGAACAAAGGGATATGCAAGACATCCCCTACCAGTCCGCCGTGGGTAGCATCATGTACGCCATGGTAGGGACTCGTCTGGACATCTGCTATACTGTGGGACAAGTGAGAAGATTCGTGGCCAACCCAGGGCCACAACACTGGCAGACAATAAAGCACATCTTGCACTACCTACAAAAGACATGTCACATGGGCCTCGTCCTTGGAGGCCAAGAAGGTACGGACCCCCTTCGCCTGAAGTGCTACACCAACGCTAACTGGGGAGGAAATATTGACGACCGAAAATCGACCTCTGGATACGTGTGCATCTTGAATGGCGGTGCCATCTCATGGGCCAGCAGGAAGCATGATTGTGTTTCCGTGTCCACGCCTGAGGAAGAGTACGTTGCTTTATCTGAGTTTTGTAAGGAGACTCAGTGGCTACGCAGCCTTCTTGGTGAAATGACAGTGCCACAGAAGGATGCCACGGTCGTACACGTGGAAAACATGAGAGCCATCTCGATGGCTGAAGACGAGATCATCTCCCTGCAAACGAAGCACATTGACATACGTTACCACTACTCACGTGACCTGGTCATGAAGAACGTGGTGGACTTGCAGTACTGTGGAACCAAGAGCATGCTTGCTGACTACATGACCAAGCCGCTGGAGAGCGACATGCACTATGTAGGCATTCATGGATTTGGCATGAGGAGTGTGGCAGAGGAAGGGTGAGCCCCAAGGTATAGATGGAGCCCAGTGAGCGACAGATGGATAGAGGTGCAAGGGAGAGATGTGTGGAAAAGGTCTAGAACCTTGCCTAGTACCTAGCTGGCTAGCTGCACATACAGACAAGGCATGCACTGCTCTATGGAGTACGTCCCCTTGTTCTATTCCGAGATGGGCCAGGAATACACTGCCCATAATGGGTATGTTCCCTGTGGATCATC
This sequence comes from Penium margaritaceum, assembly GCA_023375785.1. NCBI lineage: Eukaryota > Viridiplantae > Streptophyta > Zygnematophyceae > Desmidiales > Peniaceae > Penium > Penium margaritaceum. The sequence continues at coordinate 90,900 of SZWC01003153.1, read as the reverse complement.
ATAGGAATCATACCTTTGTGGCCTAGTTGAATAGGCGCCACAGTCTCACACAAGATAATACGGGTTCAAACCCTGCGATGATTGCGAATTTCTTTGTGGCCCAAACTGGGACAGGAAGCTTCTAGGAAGCTTACCAGGGCCTGCCTTGAGGATGACACTTGGCGGTCTAAGGACGTGCCAAGTAGGACTGTAGGTTGAGGTTGGCTCCAGTGGAGCCACTACAAGTAGAAGCTTTAGCAAAGCTCTGCAAGTATAAAAGCCTGTACCTTGCATGCATCCATTTACAGTTCTTGTCTTTGAGACTCCTCACAGAGTGTTCAACCAAAGGTAGACACTAAAGACCAACATGCGGACTTCATGAGGTTGCAAACTAAATGAACCTAAAGTGTGGATCCCTCGTTTGAGGGTGATATGCTGTCTTGGTTGCAATACCAAGAGCGGTTGGCGGCCTCCCATGTCAGGACCCGTTCTCTATACCGTTGTTATCCGGCGCATCGAAAGGATGATTGCCAACCCATGCTTTGTAGGGGGTACTGGATCCTACAGGAAGTGTCTTACTGGGCAGTTCATTAGTAATAAAGGCTGCAGTCGATACGACTTCTACCCAGAATTCTGCAGTGAATCCAGGTGTGTGCAACATGGTGCAAGCACAATCAAGAATCCTGCAGTGAGTCCAGCTTTGTGCAACATGGTGCGGTTCATTCCCTCCACCCTCCCCTTCTGCTGAGGGGTGTATGGCACTGTAGTCTGATGCACAACACCTTTGAGATTGCAGAAGCACTGCAGAGTCCCGTTGGAAAACTCAATGCCATTTTCTGATCCTACTTTCTTCACCGCTATTTCTTTTTGGTTCTCAATTTCTCTGATCCACATGAGGAGATGATCACGTCTGGTGCTTCAGATTTGTATTGCAGAAGCCTGACCCACATAGTGGGTTTAGTCATCAAGCAGCACCATAGTGTGGATGATTTTAAGTGACTTAGTTGTGGAGATGTCAGTGTAGGAAGGGAAAGATGCTTGAGTTTTTTTCCCAGCAAGGCAGCCGGTGCATTGGGTGTCTGGTAATCCTCCAAGAGATGGTGGGAGATCCTGTACCAACGATTTGCTTGCCACAGTACTCAGAGTCTGATGGCCAACATAACCCAGGCGTTGGTGCCAAATTGTTTCTTCTGATTTTGTGCAAGTTTGGAGATGCGAGGGAAGCTCTGAGATACCAGTTGTTTCTGCGAAGGCCACCTTAGGCTCATCACTGGACTGTGGAAGAGGTGGTGGAGCTTTGATAACCGAGATTGTGAGATTTTCCTGTTGTTGAGAAATTGCTGTCACCTTGCCATTATTTGTACAGACCTTGCAGTTTTTTTGGGTGTCAAATGTCACTTTGAGTCCCTTGTCATTCAACCTTGTAACAGATAAGAGACATGCAGCCAACATACAAGGTGTCAGTGAACAGCCGGACTGTGGTCTTCCCTTCTAGCTCAATGGCAACTCGCACTGTCCCAATTCCAATGGCTGGTTCAATTCTTCCATCACCAATTTGGACTGCCTTTGGAACTGCCAGATCCTTGTAGTCCATAATCCAATCTCCACGGCATGTCATATGCCATCCAAACCCAGAAGCAATGATCCATGCGAGACGTCCCGCTGCAAGTAGAAAGGCAATATCAACAGAACAGAAAACCATGTCCTCAAGGACCAAGTGACTGTAATCAGTGCTGCTTTGACAGGGACATAAAGTATCCGAAGCATCAACGGAATAGTTTCCTGCATCAAAAGGGTCAGAGAGTAGTGTGGAATGATGACTGTGCTGCTGCTGCTTGGCTTTCCCTGAAGTCAACCACTCTTGTAGTGGTTGCTCAAGTAGATCTTGGTCTACCTTGGCTGTATTAAGGGGTCTGTTAACATGTGCAAAACCTTGAAATGAAGTTATTCCATTTAGCTTCATCGCAACATCCTTCACATCTTGAGCCACAGAGGTTACTGATGCGTGGTGTTTCTATGGTGACCCTCGTCGAGGTAAGGAACACATTTGGAATGTGTGTCCCTTCTCGCCACACTTGTAGCAGGTTATGTTGGGAAAATGGGTGTCATCGTGGATAGTACGGCCTTGTCTTCTCAAATTGTTGGGATGAAAACGTAATAGTTCCTGCTGTTGGTATGAGTGGCAGTTGGCAGCTCCTGGTCATGAAGCCAGTCTCCCTTGTCGATAGCTTCGCCCATTGTCGTGTGGCTCAAATTTGTTTTGTCTTTGATTTTGAAGTTCGGTGTACAACGCGGATTCTCCTCCTACTTCTTTGATGAGGTTACCTTATGTGTGATGAAGGGCCTCACATGCCTTTTCCATAGTCAGCTTGTATGAAGCAAGTGCTTCCCATTCCACTGGGACAGTTATCTGGAAGTGAAAGGGTGGAGGACTTGTGCTTATGACTCCGGCAAGGGTTCTCCCAAAACTGGCTTAAATCGTTCAAGAATATTTTGCCACTTTAACCCAATATGATGAAAGAAGATTCCATTCACTTAAATTAAAAAAAGACTATATTCATGCATGAAACAGAATGAATAAAATACTCACCAAAGTATTGATTTTTTTTTCAAGATGAAATGTCACCTAAAACAAAGGGAAAATGCCAAATACCTACAATTTGATGAAATCATTGAAGTGTCGCCTGAATTGTAGTGAAAAAAAAAAAAAACTAATTCCACTTGCTTGGATAAAACAACATTTTGATCTCCTTTTTCAACAAAAATGTTGGAAGACTATTTTTTCAAAATTCACATAAAGGATGTTTGTTACGGCCTTCAAGAATTTCCATTTCCATTTTCTTCAATTTTCATCACACTAAATTTTATTCCAAAAATAGTGTCTTGAAAAACATAATATGCTTAGCCTCATGATTTTTTTTTCTGCTCCATGCAAACAAACGTGAATTGAATACATGTGTGTAGAATGCATTTTCATTGTGAAGAATGTGAAAAAAAAACACACACACACACACACACACGCACACACACACACACACACACACACACACA
>SZWC01003153.1:48085-86707 GCA_023375785.1 Penium margaritaceum | reverse complement strand
TGTGTGTGAGTGTGTGTGTGTGTGTGTGTGTGTGTGTGTGTGTTGTCTTCTGTATTCAAGCTTGAATTCGTATTCCACGCCTTCATAGTTCCACATGTAAGGATATCTGTACATGAGGATATAAGATTCCATATCATCAGAGTATAACTTTCCTTTGTTCATTGAACTCTTATTCATTCAGGGTCAATGCAAACGCTCAACATTCACAAGTGCTCTAACATTTAGAGATGTTTCCGTGAGTCAAATTGTTGTCTCCCCTTCACCGAAAATGATGGTAAGAAATGAAGGTTATAACCAGTTTTTAGACATCCCTTGAACACCAATGAGTTGCTCTCTAATGAGTTGTTTTCTGAGAATTACAGGCCATGAACCTTTGGGATTGAATATCATCCCCTCCATCCAAAAACGTCATGGTCCATTTTTGACAAAAGTGCAAGTCCAAGAAATCTTGAAATGGAGGTATTGGCTCATCTTAAGTACAACCTTATGCAGAACACCTTGTGCTTTTAATGTCTTTCTTTTTCACGCAAAATAGTTGTGGTCCAAGGTAGATGAAATTGCGCCTTATTTTACGTAAACCTGTTGCTTTCATGTAAAATTACTCTCCTCTTTAAGTAAATTTCATGATCCAGACATGACAATGTCTGGATCATGTTTATCAAATGACCAAAAATGAGAACCGAGGGGCACCTGGCATGACGGTCACACGCTGAGCCCTTGGGATAAACCTCCCAACCCTCGGCCCCTTAGTGTGTGGGCAAACCCTTGAGATGCCGCATGACCCTCTCCTAGTACCAAGACTGGTTCTAGTGACCGAGGTTCCTGCCGTGCGACCCTCCCGGTGGCGTTTGCACCAAGGTGCGCTGCGAACGACTTGTAGGATCGAATGGAAGTGTGCAATGTAATGGTTGGAACACAAGGAGATTTGATCAAGAAATGAATCCTTTAGACTTAATAGATCAGTGCAGGCAATGTACAGAGTCTCTGGGTAAGAGTGGCATGCCTAGAACAACTCCTAGGCTTCCTTATGTACAAGCCCCTATGAGTCATCAGAGGGCCCCTCGGCGCTCTGAAGCCCCTTGCTGAGGTGAAATAATGCAAATAACACATGCATCATGCAGTACGCATTGCCAGCTCTCCAACGCACCAAAGAACGCCTAAATCCATGGAGAAACGATTAAGTTATAGCCGTTTGAGTGCTCCACGCGTGACTACCGCTGGCACCACCGCCAGCGGGGGCCACAGCCGTCCAAAGTGCCCTTACTTGCGAATGCAGCTCCTGCCGCCATCCCAAAGCGCATTTATGCCCAATAACCCCAGATTCATACACTTCATAATGTGTGTACAACACTGAAACATATGGTGATGATACTTCTAGGAAGAAAATCTAGCCAATAGTTAATGTTTCATGGAAATTACTGGTTACAATTACGTTCACAACTGGTTCTATGTACATGAACACAGTGATTGAGAAATGGATGAAATTTATTCTGTTTTAAATCGATTCTTGAAAACAATTTTCCAGAAACAATAACGCACATGCTTTTTCAATTTTGCACCTATTGTGTGCTCTAAGTTAAGTTCATGTTATGATTGTAATTTAGTCAATGACGCTGATTCGTACTTCTTTCTACCATCTCCAAATCGAGAACACTCCTGTAGGTATCGAGCGGAATGCTACACAGTCATCACGAATATTTTTTTATCGACACTCGACCATCCCCCTCCCCCCCCCCCCCCCCCCCCCCCCCCCCTCCACCCCTTTTGGTAGCCCGAATTTGTATCAAGGGTGTATTGGGAAATGCATCAGGAGAGGGGAGGGGGGGCGATTAAATACACATGTGAGTTATTTCAATTGTGTACATTTTGCTGAGTAATCGCGATACACTCCCAGATACAATCCCCCAATACACACATTGTGTTTGGACGGGGGGTCCTCATTGGGGCGCACTAATTTTGTCATCACTGTGTGACTAGGACATTTCGATGGCACTCTGGTTCTAAGTTCGCAACCCGAGCACCATCGGATTCAAGCAATCGATGACCGTCGTAAACATTGGACGATTCTAGAAATGTAGAAATGTTCCTCTAGTGGATGTCTACCGGCTGTAGTCATGGACAATCCATCCTGGTTGAATTTCAACTTTGGAGAGGGGGGATCATCGATACCCCATGCACAATCAAATTGTATCTAGATAGTGTATTGGGTTGTGTATCGGGAGAGGGTTCTTAACAATATGCAAGTGCACAGATTCACTTGTGTACACTAGCGGATTACTCATACACACCCCAATACACACCCCCAATACCTTGGGGGGGGAGGGGGGGAGGAGACCTCTAGACGGGGCATGGTTACTTAGTTGGAAAAACGCGAACAGCATTTAATGGTTATGCTCTAGCCCTTGTAACATTAGGTTATTGTAGCTCGTCGACTGACTCCAATCGATGGCTTAGAATAGGCTTCGTGTACTGGTTGTTGTATACACATGTGTATTTATACGGCTGTCTACTAGATACACCTTCCAATACAATCTCCGGATACACTTTCCTTTTCCAAGAGTGGGGGAGACTCGTCGTCCCCCCCCCCCCTCCCCTACTCAAAGTGTATTGGGGGAGTGTATTGGGTAGTGTATCTGGAGGGATTTTATGAATACACAATTGTATTTATACACTTGTGCATTCATTCGGCGCCCCTCCAGATACACTACCCAATACACTGCCCCAATACACTCAGAGTGTTTTGGGGGGGAGGGGGGCACGGGGAGAGGGGCTTGATCGGGGTTCTATTTTTCCATTTGCATACTACCCATTGTGCACAATACTTGAGTGAAGTCTTTCTTTTCTCCCTTTTCCGGGTATTGTTGCTTTACGACAATCGATGTCCATGATCGAGAATAGATCACTTTAAAAGAGATACACAAGTGTATTTGTGGTAACGTCCTCCAGATACATTTGCCGATACACTATCCACAAACACTTTCCATTTTGGGGGAGGCGGTGGGGCGTACCCCCTCCCTCCCCCCTCCCCTCTCCCGAACTCGAAAATGTATTGCAGTGGTGTATTGGACAGTGTATCTTGTGGGGGGTGTATGTAATACACAAGTGTATAGATACACTAGTGAACATATCTGTGCTGCTTCACGATACACTCCCTGATACACAACCCCAATACATTCTCAGTGAATTGGAAAGGGGGGGGGGGGGGGGTGGCAAGATCAGAAAACACATTAATGTACATTTCTCCGGATCTCCACGATGCACCGCCAGATACGTTCACCAGATACACTCGGGGGGGGGGGGGGGGGGGGGGGGGGGGGGGGGGGGGGTTGACTTTGAGAAAATATCGGAAGTGGGACTGGCAATCAATATGCAAGCATGTCCATCTGTATTTGTAAAAATGGTGTATCCACTCCGTGTTCTTTCTTGACAAGACTATGTCAAACACAAGTGTCCTTCATGAATGTGGAGGACAGAACTAGGCAAGTAAAAAACAACGGATTTCATTTTGAAGTTTTTGTAACATTGATGTGCAGGAATCACGGTTACGGATTTTACACCCCCTCTGAATGTAAAATTGAATTTGTTCATAAAGTCATTGGTGATTCAAAAAGTGTATACATGTACATAAACTTCTAGGAAATGAAGATATTAGAGTAGTCATATGAATAGGTTACATAGTGTATAAAAGTGGGACGATTAACCATAACTCCCGAAGCACCCATGGACCCCAATGAACTGTGCCTCATTGGCTAAACATCCATCCATGGGCACTTTGGCTGCAGTGGGTAAGAAAATTGCTCCGCCGTGCTCAAGGTCGAACGGGTACGTCTCCTTTTTTTTAAGGTACGCCTCCCACCTTTACACGGCCATATCTTTCCTGTCCCTGCACCAAATAACCCAGTTCTTGGGTCGATTTCACACGGTTGTTCACGTAGAATACAATGGAAGCATCAAAACATGCATCTAGAGTCAGCATGATGACGTAATCACAACCCGGACCGGTGGCTCCTATAACATCACCCCTGACTCTGAGGGCGCACCGTCCCGGTGCGCTCCTGGTACGCTCAAAGGACCGTGTTGAAAGTACCACCCCTGTGGAAATCGGCTTCGGGGATCCAGTAGTTGTGCTCAGGCCTATAGCCAAGCCATTGCACTAGGTACTCCCACCCATTACCGCGCCGACGGTGCCTGAGAATCTTTTCGACCATGTACTCCTCTTCACCCTCCACCAATACCGGTGGAGGAGGAGCCTGTCCCTGCATTGCGAACTGCGCATCCGGCTCCTTGTAGGTCTTGAGAATAGAAGCGTGGAACACAGGGTACATCCTCGTGGTTTGGCAGCTCCAACTTATAGCTCACCGCAGACCACTTCTCCTTGACCGAAAAAAGGCCCACCCACCAAGGATTGAGCTCGTCGCTGCATACCCCGGCCAGCTGCAGGTTCTTCAATCTCCACAACACCTTTTCTCCCATTGAGAACTCCTTGGCTGTCCGGTGTTTTTCCGCTTGCCGCTTCATCTGCTGTTGTACCTTGTGAAGCGCATCTCGTACGCCGCGTCACACTTCAGTCAAGTCACTTGTAAACTGCTGCACAGCGGGTAGGTCCGATCATGTTTCCATGTCTGAGGGATATGCAGGCTGTACCCCATACAATACCTCATAAGGAGAACAGCCCGTAGAGGCATGCACTACTGAGTTGTAGGAAAACTCAACCACTAGAAGCTTGCATACCCATCCCTCACCATCCGGCCCCAAGTTCCCACACAACAGCTGCTCCATGGTCTGATTGATGCGCTCAGTTTGGCCATCGGTTTGGGGATGGTAGGCCAATGAAAGAGCCACACGGGTGCCCATAATCTTGAAGATTCCCTTCTAAAACTGGGAGGTGAAGCGTGGGTCGCGGTCCGAGACCATGCACTTTGGCACCCCATGAAGTTTCATGACGTGTTGTAAGAGGAGTTGAGCCGTCTGTGCTGCTGTGACCTTCTCCGCTTATGGAATAAAGTGCGCCATCTTGCTGAACCAGTCTACCACCATCAGCACCATGGTGTTGCTCGTTGCGCCCCATGGAAGACCCCCCACAAAGTCTAGTAAGATGTTCGTCCACGGGTGCTCCGACACTGATAGCGGCTGCAGTTCTCCTGGCGCTCGTGCCCTCCACGACTTGATCCTTTGGCACGTGTCATAGCTGCTCTCATGTACTCCCAACGTCGCCCACCAATATTGGCGTGCAAGCATCTTGAAGGTCTTGTGATGGCCGAAATGACCATTGTAACGCAAGTCGTACGCTTCCTCCAACAGTGCTTTTCATAACAACGTACTCCGCGGCACCACAATCTGGTTCCCCTTCTCATGTCGCCAATACTGACCATCCCATTTACACCCCTTCACCGCACTTCTAGCAAAGTCCTTGTCCTCCACGTACCTGTGCGCAAACAAGCTGCGGATGATTGGAGATCTTGCCAGCACCATGATCATATGCACGTCAAAGTCCGGGTGACGCAAAAGCAGGTCCACTGGGTTGATCCTCCTTGGTTTGTACTGGATCTCGTAGTCAAAGCCGCCCTCCAGCAGCTCCATCCAACGTGCTTGACGATGACTCAGGATCGGCTGTGACTTGAGGTACTTGAGCACGTAGTGGTCCATGTGCACCACACACCGCCGCGCCTCAAGATAGCACCTCCACTGCTTGAAGGCCTGGACCACAGCAAGCATCTCCTTCTTGTGGATCGGGTGTTGAGCTCAGCCCCTTTCACGTTCTTGGTGTAGTACGCAATGGGCTGCATCCCCTTCCCTTGGTCCTGCATCAGAATCCCATGAGTCGCCTAGTCACTTGCGTCCGTCGCCAACACGTACTCCTTGTTCGTGTCCGAGTGCACCAACACCGGCGCCTCACACATGGAAGCCTTCATTGCTCCAAAGGCTTACCCCTCCTTTGCACCCCTTCTTGAGCAAGTCTGTTAAGGGTGCTCCCATTGCCGCGTGCCCCAGGATAAACCTCCGGTAGTAGTCCGTAAAACCAGAAATAAACCTTGATTTCACGCATGCACACCGACTCTGGCCACTCCTTTACTGCTTCCACATTTTTTGGGTCCATGCCGATCCCCCTCCCGCTTACAATGTGGCCGAGGAACTGCACCTCTTGCATGGTGAATTCACACTTGCTGAGCTTGGCAAACAGACGCTCCTTTCTCAGTACTTCCATCATCGTCCGCAAGTGCTCTTGGTACTCCTCCATCGTCCGTGAGTAGACAAGGATGGCGTCGAGGAAGATGACCAGGAACTGGTCCAAGCAAGGGTGGAACACCCGGTTCATCAAGGCCATGAACGTAACAGGAGCATTCATTCTCCCCAAAGGCATCACGAGATACTCGAAGTATCCAGAACACGGTTTTTTCCACATCCTCTTCAGCAATGCGGATTCGGTGATATCCCGACCTCAGGTCCAGTTTGTTAAAGATGTGTGCGCCTTGCAGCTGGTTAAACAACTCCTCGGCCCATGGCAACGGGTAGTGGTTTTTACACCATGATGTTGTTGAGCGCCCGGTTGTCCACGCACATCCATAGCTCTCCTGATTTCTTCTAGACAAACAGTACCAGCGCAGCGTATGGAGACACCAACGGCAAAATGCAGCCCTGGTCCACCATCCCCCCCAACTACTACTTTAGCCCCGCAAGCTCTGCGTCACTCATGCGATTGCAAGACCGCACTGTTGGTGACGACCCTGGCACCACCTTGATCTTGTGGTCAATGTCACTCCGTAGCGGCAGCCCCTTTGGCAACTCCTCGGGAAAAACTTCCCCAAACTCCTTGAGCACCTCCCCAACACCGGGAGGCAACTCTGGAGCTCCTGCGCCTTCCACCAGCTGCCCCTCCGCTGCTTCAACCGCTGCAATCTGATAACTGCTGCTTGTTGTGGACACACCCATGCTAAGTTAACCTGGCCACCCTTGCGCTCGCACCGCTTCAACTGCTGCAAGTTGATGACGCGCAGCTGCTTTCCCGCTTTTGCCACATCCGACTCCTTCCCCTCACCCCGCCACAATGGCAAAGTGAGATTTTTCCTGCTCGCCCTCATGACCACCTGGTTGCACCTCCAATCCACCTCCGGATTCTAGGCGTGCAACCAATCCTGATCGATCAAGCAATCGTTATCATCCATAGGGCAAGTGTGGAACTCCATGTCGCTCACCAACTCACCCATATGGACCTTGTGCTTAACAAGAGGCCTGCCCATCTGCACCACTTTGGATACCTGCCGCACCTTGGCCGACGTCCCCAGTCGTTGTGCGAGCTCCAACCTCGTCGCCAACTTGTCATTGAAGAAGCTATGGCTTGCGCCGCCGTCTAGCAGACCGTGTAGCTTCATCTGACCCTTGAAACTCCCCTCTAGAATCTCAAGAACTAGCTCTAGGATGATCCCTGGAAACTGCCGGGTCTCACCTTCATTCCATAACAGCACTTAAGGCAGCTCCTTACTCGGCAAAAGCTTTCCAGGGCTGGTGCAGTTCCTTGCGCATGAACGAATCGCAGCAGTAGGTCGTCCCCTCCTCACTGCTGCTGCCCGTTTCCCTGCTGTGCCTTACACATGGGGCAGTCCCACTTGCGATGTCCCTCCTCGCCACAAGCCCAACACTTGCCTCTGATACTTTGCTGTCCAGCCGCACCCCACTGCCCGGCTGGTGCTGCTGCTACTCCTTGTTGATTTGCAGGTTATTGCTGTCAATTGGCAGCAGCTTCCAATTCCTTGATTCTGATGTCAAAGGCTCTTCCTTGATCTTGAAAAGTCAGAAGTCTCTCAACAGTTCGATCAAATCTTCTGGGAAGTCCACTGAGTAGAGTTAAGATGATTACTCTCTCGGATATGGTTTCTCCCATAGCAGTGAGCCCGCTAGCCAGAGTCTTGATACAGGTAATGTAATCCTCCAGATGTGTGCCCTCTGCCATTTTTTGTTGATGAAACTCCTTGAGAAGAGTTCTTAGTTCCAAGTTGCTGAATTTTTCATATCGGGATTTCAACGCCTCCCAAGCCACCATGGATCAAGGGTTGTTTTGTTGTCACAAATGAGAAACTTGAGTCATTCAGTGATGTGCAGAGCTATGATAGAAATTTCCTCGTCACATCGCCACTGCCGTAAAACCCTTTGTTCAGCAGTGGCCACGGCATTGAGGACTTGTGTTGGTGGGTCAGTCACAATTCCCCAAATTCCTTTGTTGAGTAGAGTCAGATTGATATTGAATGCAAATGCGTGATATTTGTCTCCCTCAAAGGGTTCCATAGTGATAAGATCTCCATTGAGAGACGCTATGATGGCATCTTGTTCTGGAACCCGCCATTCAAGATTGGTCACGTTGAAGTCAGGTCTTCTTCTATTGGTGCAAATGATCTGAATGTAGTGCCCTGCTCTGATGCAACACGTGAGAAAACTAGATCCCCAGTTTCTTGAATGCTGAACAGATCACACCAGATTAGTTTGACGTCTCGGATAAATGCTTGTGTGTGAGGGTCCTGATTTGACACTTCGTCACGCATTGATCATGAATGCTCAACACACAAGCCTGAATTTCTTGTTACTGGAAGCTGGAACCAAGGAGAAAAGTCCAGACAAATGAATGGTGACGAAATAAACCAATCTCCATTAAGAATGAAGGAAGTACAAGGATTTCTACAAAATAGTGTGGTGTCTGTCCACTCCTAAAAAGAACTACAACTGTTGACACTCCAGTCACCCTGTGACTCATCCTGGTAGACCGAGTCCATATGCCAAGTGGGCTGACGCCTCTGGCATAGGTGACTGGATAGCATAGTGTCGTCTTGCTCCAAGGTGCCACGTTGGAACTTCCTCGTCTTGCTCTCTCATGCTCGCTCACTGGAGCCTCAGCGCAAACTTGTGAAAAACCTGTTGGAACAATACCAGCTGCTTCGGACGTGATGTTGAAACAACAGGAACACACATGGGCAGGGAAGGCATGGGACTGTCCTCTCTCCAGCCCTCAGAGTGACATAGGGCAGCGTAGGGTAGATCAGAGGAGGTGAGGGCAAGGGTAGAGAGTGGCGACCTCTCCCCTGACCATCTTGCCTTTTTTCCAGCGTCCAAAATGTGTTTTGACACAAACTATGGCAGTTTCCATCAACATTGGCTGCTCTGGAAGGTACAACCTTTCGTAGTAATTTCTGCATCTGAATCCTCTCATTCCTTGTTCTACCAAACATTCCACATTACAAACAAACGTATGCAAGCATGTATCTACCACCTCGCGCACACACATGGCCACACACCCGCATGCACTCACACTCACGTACGCATGCGCACGCCCATGCCCACACGCACATGCACACATGCACATGCGCATGCACATATAAAGACACAGACACACACAAACATACACACACACACACACACACACACACACACACACACACGCACACACGCACACACACACACACACACACACACACGCACACACGCACACACACACACACACACACACACACGCACACACGCACACACACACACACACACACACACACGCACACACGCACACACACACACACACACACACACACGCACACACGCACACACACACACACACACACACACACGCACACACGCACACACACACACACACACACACACACGCACACACGCACACACACACACACACACACACACACGCACACACGCACACACACACACACACACACACACACGCACACACGCACACACACACACACACACACACACACGCACACACGCACACACACACACACACACACACACACGCACACACGCACACACACACACACACACACACACACGCACACACGCACACACACACACACACACACACACACGCACACACGCACACACACACACACACACACACACACGCACACACGCACACACACACACACACACACACACACGCACACACGCACACACACACACACACACACACACACGCACACACGCACACACACACACACACACACACACACGCACACACGCACACACACACACACACACACACACACGCACACACGCACACACACACACACACACACACACACGCACACACGCACACACACACACACACACACACACACGCACACACGCACACACACACACACACACACACACACGCACACACGCACACACACACACACACACACACACACGCACACACGCACACACACACACACACACACACACACGCACACACGCACACACACACACACACACACACACACACACACACACACACACACACACACACACACACACACACACACACACACACACACACACACACACACAGAGTTGAAGATTGTCCCCTCTGCATGCCCAAGTGTGGCGCTAGGAGCCTCCGACAAGCCACCAGAGGGAAAATTCCCCGCCGTTGGATCTGGAGACTCGAGAATTGCTCAGGTTCTCAAATGGAGTATTTTCCCAAGAAGTTGACAAGTCATTGAATCCGGTGGAAGATGTTTCATTGGAATCAAACAAGTAACGAGGGAGATATGGTCTTCCAAAGCTGGGATTTGTGCGGTGGCTCTGCAAGCTGGCCGCGGTTTGACTGCCGGTGAATAATTGACCAGAACGAGTAACAAAGTTTCGTCTGGGGATTTTGCTCCAGAAGGACTGCCGAGGAGTCTGGTGGATGATTCCCTGGATTTCAACAGTGCAGTTTTGTTACTAAGGGCCTTGGCCAAGCTCCTGGCTCAGAGTCCAAAACTGAGTAGTACAGTTTGTTACTCGGGGAATTCGTCAAAACTCTGACTGCCTGACCGCAAACAGGTTTTGAACCACATCAATCCCCATCACCAAACTGGGGTGCGGTTCTACCGTGGCCTGACGGGTCTTCTCTGCTCACGGCTTGTTTTGTGCGAGTGGTTCTGAGTCTAAGCGTGAGCTTTCTGGTCGCCTCATGCTATGTTTCTGGGAGTGGAAGACCAATGTGAGACAGTCACTTTTGCAAAGGAAGTAACGGGATTTTGCATTAGTTTTTTAACATGGAAATGACGTAATCATTTGTACAGCTAGTCATGACCTCTCCAACACATGAAACCACGTGCAATTCAGATCACCGTAGCTCCCGCTATGTCAGCCAAAGCACAGCATCCCAAATCAGCCGCTCAGTCAGCGGCGTGCACCACGTCGCCTGCCGAGGCGCCCTCACACATAAAGGACCCATCAAAACGCCATTCCGGAGGCGCAGATGTCCCTGCATGTAGCGGCAATGCCCCTTGCGCCTTTGGGGTCTGTTTTGATGAGTCGATCATTGTGTTTGGTGACGGGGATTGATGTGGATCGAAACCTCTTTGCTGACCTGCAGTCAGAATCTTGACACGGTCCCAAAGTAACAAACTGTACTGAAAGTTTTCGGATTTTACGGCCAGGATTTTGGCCAAGTCCCTCAGAAACAAAACTCCACTACCAAAATCCGGCGGATCATCCACCGGACGCCTCGGTAGTCCTTCCGGAACAAAATCCCCAGATGGAAATTTGTTACTCGTTCCGGTCAGTTATTAATCAGCAGTCAAACCGCGGCCAGCTCCTAGAGCAGCCGCGCACACCCCAACACTGAAAGCCCATATCTCCCTTGTTACTACTCCGATTCCGGCAAAACAACTTCCACCGGATTCAGCAACTTGGCATCTCTCAGGGGCAGTTGTCATTTTAGTTCCCAACAATCCTTGAGTTGCCAGAACCAACGACGAGGACTTTCCTCTCTTTGGCGACTCGTCGGCCCCTCTGGCGCCGCACTCGGGCATGCAGAGGAGCAAATCTTCAACATTCTCCCCCTTGCACCTGCCATGCCCTCTACTACTGTTTGCTCTCAGTCATCTTCCGCTGTGCCTTCAGCCTATGATAGCTGGTCATCTCAAGCCCGGCCACGCTCAATGCCTTCTGGTTCATGGGTTGCGCTTTGGTCGTGCAATCCGTAAGAATGTTGTGCATGCTGTAGTGCTGCAGCACCACCTGTCCCTTTTCAACCATGTCCTGTTCGTAGTGATAATGTGCGTGGATGTGCTTCATCCTCCTATGCTACGTCGGGTCGTTGGTCAGCAAGATTGAGCCGGTGTTGTCCTCATGCACCACCATAGGCTCCTGCTCCGGCACGCCCAGCTCCCCCAGCAACCTACAGAGCCACACCGCCTCCTTGACCGCCTCGGCCAGCGCGATGTACTCTGCTTCCACTGTAAATATGACCATTAGACCGCTGCACCAGAGAGGAGGAACACATAGCCGGATGTGGACTTCCGCTTGTCCACATTGCCAACGTAGTTTGCACCCGTATAGCAGACCAGACGCAAAGGGTCTGCCCGCCCCTTGCCGTCAAACCTCATGCACGTGTGCCGCGTCGCTTGCAGGTAGCGGAGGATGCGATTAAATGCCTACCAGTGTAGTAGCCCTGGATCGGCCATGCACCTACTCACTTGGCCCACCGCGTAGGCCAGGACCGGTCGAGTCGCCAACATGGCGTACATGAGGCTGCCCACTGGCGATTGGTAGGGCACCCCTGCCATATCCTCCCGCTCTTCTTTTGTTTGTGACGCCATGCCATAGTCAGTTCGCAGGTCGTGGAGACCGGACTTCCCCCTGGTTAGTAGTCCTCCATACCATACAGCTTCAGCACCTCGGCCACATGTTTGGCCTGCCCCAGCTCAAGCGTGCGCTCCCCCCGGTTCCGCGTGACGCTCGCCCTGAGGTGGTACTCCAGCTCACACATGTCTGACATCTCAAATCTGTTGCTCAGCTGCTCTTTCAGCCGCTGTAGGCTCGGCAGATCCATCGACCACAAAATCAGGCCATCCACGTAGAGTGCGACAATCTGATGGAGCTGTTTGTTGTGCCACATGTACACGCTGTGATCCGATTCACAACGCTTGAAGCCGAGTTGTACCATGAAGCTATCCATCTGTTGGTGCCAGCATCTAGGCGATGGTTTTAGCCTGTACAAGGACTTCCGCAGCTTGCACACCTTGCCCTCCAGAGCCTCCATCCCCTCAAGCACTTCCATGTAGATCTATTCATCTACGATGCCATTGAGGAAGGCCGTCTTTACGTCCATTTTGTGGAGCTCCATGTCCTTCATGGCCGCCACTACAAGGATTGCCCGGATGCTTGTGAACTTGGTGACGGGAGCAAATGTCTCATCATAGTGCTTGCCCTTACGCTTTGCGTATCCCTTTGCCACCAGCCGTGCCTTGTATTTTTCAACCACACCTTCCTTTGTGAACTTGGTCTTAAAGACTCACTTTGTGCCAATTACCTTGACATCTTTTGGTCTGTCAACTAGCTTCCACGTATCATTTTCCATGATGGACGCCAGCTTGGATATGATGGCTATATCCCATTGATCCCCTTCGGGCCGTGGTAGCGCCTCTTGCACGGTATTTGGCTCAGTTGATGCAGCCAGCATGCACCGCGTCATGCCGATCCATAGACCAGTGTTTGCGTTGAAATGCTTCCTTGCTTTTTGCTAACTCCCGCTGCAGTGCGGTAGTTTTGGTGGCGCATTGTCAACCTGTTACAATCCCTCCAACTGAGTACGCTCTAGTGAATTATTGACCGGACGGCTCCCAAAGGATCTCTCTCGCTCTGACAAAATATCGCCTGAACGACTGGCATGTCCGGTGAATTTTCCACCGACGCCCGATGCACACTCTGCCAAGAGTGCACGCCTTGGTACCCTCGGTGCCTCATCCGCTGGATCCTTCCGGTGGATCTCCTCATCAGCTTGATCATCATCCGAGTCCTCCGCGTTGGTTGCCACCGCTGGCACATCATCGCGCTCTGATGCCGCATCCTCAACTTTGGCGTCCGCCGGCTCATTCTCGTAGTCAAGGATGTGGAACCACTTCCACGTCTTCGCAGAGTCCACTATGCTCACGCCGTTGCTGCTGATGTAGCTCTTTTGCTCGTTGAACTCGACGTCTTGGCTGCGGATTAAATCCTCCTTGCCCATGTCGTAGAGCATGTACGCCTTATGCACGCTCTCATAGCCAAAGAAGAGATACGACTTTGCTCGCGGCTCCAGCTTGCCGTAGCGCCTCCGCTCAGCCTGCACCATCGCATGTGCCTTGCATCCGAACACTTTCAGGTGTGCCACACTTGGCTTGCACTTGCTCCAAACCTCCTATGGCATCTTCGAGCCACTCTATGCCTTCAGCACCGTTGTAGGAGTGAGGTTGATGGTTTAGCTCGCCATACGCACAGCTTCTACCCAGAAGCTTTGTGAAAATTCCTCATAAACCAACATGGTCCGTACCATGTTCAGCAGCGTCTGGTTTGCCTGATCCACCACGCTATTTGACTAAGACAAGTACGGCATAGCTTATTCCCATTTAATGTCCCCTTGCTTCATCCACCCGCTACATCCCATGTACTCTCCGCCCTTGTCGCTGCGTAGCACTCTAACCTTCCGTTTGGTCTGTCTCTCCACCGTGGTGACGTACTCCTTGAGCCGGTCCAGGACCTTGCCTTTTTGCTTCATGAAGTACACATAGAGTACAGTTTTTTGCTGTAGTCATCTATGAAGGCGACAAAGTAATGCGCGCCTCTCTTTGACGCCATCTTCAATGGTCCGCACACGTTACTGTGCACGACCTCCAGCAGGTCCGAGGCGCGATTCACGTTCTCGTTGTACGGTGTGCGCTGTGCCTTGCCCAAGATGCAAGGCTCATACCTTTTGTGCTTTGCTGTATCTGTCGCCTCTTCCGCACCGTCGATGACAAGGCCGCATACCAGCTTGCACTTTGCCATCTCCTTTACGTTTACGGGTGAGGAATACCCTAATCATCGATGCCAGAGCTGCAGATAAACTCCCCCTCCTTTGGCCAGGTTGACGGTGTGTTCTTGCAAGTCTACTGAGTCTTTCGCCGTGGAGATCACCTTGGTCTCCACAATGTACAGTCCTCCCTCGCGCTTAGCCTCCAGTACAGGCCCTCTGCCACCGTCCTCCCGCACGACTGCCCCTCTTCTCCTAAAGAGCACCCCGTACCCCTTGTCAGTCAAGCGGCTGACACTTAGAATGTCAGCCAAGCTGGGTATGTGCTGCACGTCCTTGATGAGGTGCTGCATCCGCTTTCTACCAACCACCACCTTCACATCCAGGACTCCTTGGTCAGCCACCGGCTCGACTTTGTCGTTCGTAAGCACCATGGATTTGTTTGACTTGGTGTAGTTCATGAACCCAACCTTCTTGACCTAAGTATGCTCCTCCACTTCGAAGTCAAGGCATAACCAGTTGGCCTTCTTGAGGTAGTGGTTTTGAGTGTCATTTAGGAGCGCCTTTTTCCTACGGTTTCCTTGCCGCCGGTCTTTGCCTCCTCGCTGCACTCACGGGCCCAGTGGCCCTCCTTGCCACAGTTATGGCATGTACCCTTCTTGGCACCCTTCTTGCCGCCGCCATGTCCGCCACCTCCCTTGGCCCCGCTTCCGCCACCATGTGTTTTAGTGACAAGGGCTGATGAGGATGACAAGGAATCCTCGCAGCTTTGTCGCTGTACCTTGTTGCGGATGTACTTTGCAACCACGCCATAGGTGAGCTTGTCCTCTGCCCATCCTCCCAAGACAGTAATGAGAGTACTCCAACTGCCAGTAAGGGCCATGAGGAGGGCCATCGCCTGCAGGTACGTGTCGATCTTCCACCCCACATCATTGCACTGTGAGGCAAGCGACTTGATCTGCTACATGGCGGTGATGACATCATCTCCCTCCTCGATTCTCACTGTCGAAAGTCGCTTCATTGCAAATGTTTTGTTCGCCAACGACTTGGATTGATGGATGGCGCAGAGTTTTTGCCAAGCTTTGGCTGCCAGCTTGCAGCACTAGAAGTAGCTCCTCTGCGACTTGGCCGTCCCGGACACCAACAGCATGAGTGCCTCCATGTTCTTCTTTGTGAAGGCCTCTGTCTATGCTTCTGGCGCCGTCGCTTTGTCGAGGACTTCCGTTCCCTTCATGACCTCCAGCAGCCCCTTATGCGAGGTGCAGCTGGAAGTGCCACCTCTATAGCATGTAGCCACGACCATCTGCATACTTTTGGATGGAACATGTCTCCTTCTTCGCCATTTGCACAGTCTTCAACTCTGGAACCTATGATTTTGACAATGATGTCATCCCCGACGACACTCCTGTCCGGCGCGAAAGCCGTGAACGATTTGTAGACCGGTCAGGGCTTTGGGCCTATAACCCTTTGTCGAAAACTAGGATGTAGTTCCAACGTGGCCTGATGGGCCTTCTGTGCTCATGGCTTGTTTTGTGCGAGTGATTCTGAGTCTAAGCGTGAGCTTTCTGGTTGCCTCACACTATGTTTCTGGGAGTGAAGACAAATGTGGGATAGTCACTTTTGCAAAGGGAATAACTCCATGTTCACATTGTTTTTTAGCATAGACATGATTTGAACATTTGTGGGGCTAGTTAGGAGCTCTCCAACGCACCAAACCACGTGTGATTTTGATCACCGTAGCTCCCACTACGTCAGCCAAAGCGCAGCACCCCAAACCAGACGCTCAGTCAGCGGCGCGCACCAGGTCGCCTGCCGATGCGCCCTTACACATGAAGGACCCATCAAAGCGCCATTCTGGAGGCGCAGATGTCCCTGCGCCTAGCGTAGGCGCCCCTTGCACCTTTGGATATCTGTTTTGATTAGTTAATCATCATGTTTGGTGATGGGGATTAATGTGGTTCAAAACCTGTTCGCAGACTTGCAGTCAGACTTTTGACGGTCCCCGAGTAGTAAACTGTACTACTCAGTTTCGGACTCTGAACCGGGATTTTGGCTAAGTCCTTCCATAACAAAACTGCACAACTTAAATCTGGCGGATCATCTACCGGACGCCTCGGCAGTCCTTCCGGAGCAAAATCCTCAGATGGCATTCTGTTACTCGTTCCGGTCAATTATTAATTGCCAGTCAAACCGCGTCCACCTCCCAGAGCCGCCGCGCACACCCCAACTTTGGAAGCCCATATCTTGCTCGTTACTAGTCTGATTCAAGTGAAACAACTTCCACCATATTCAACCACTTGGCAACTTTTAGGGACAATCTTCCATTTTAGGATCCGAGAAATGTTCAAATTTCCAGATCTAACGACGAGAAATTTCCTCTCAATGGCGGCTCGTCCGCTCCTCCCGGCGCCGCACTCGGGCATGTAGAGGGGCAAATCTTCAACACAAACATGATGATTAACTCATTGAAACAGACCCCAAAGGTGCGATGGCCACCGTCACTATGCGTAGGGACATGTGTGCCTACGGAATGGTGTTTTAATGGGTCCTTGATGTGTGAGGGCGCCTCCGCGAGCGACGTGGTGCGCGCTACCGACTGAGCGGCTGGTTTGGGGTGCTGCGCTTCGGCTGACATAGCGGGAGCTACATTGATCCGAATTGCGCACGGTTTGGTGCGTTAGAGATGTCATGATTAGCCCTGAAAATTTTCAGAATATGTCTATGTTAAACAACTTATGCACAATTGCGTTATTCCCTTCACGAAAGTGACTGTGACTGTCTCATAACTGTCTTTAACTCTGAGAAACATTGTGTGAGGCGACCAGAAAGCTCACGCTTAGACTCAGAATCACATGCAAAGAAATACAAAGCCGTGAACTTCAAGTGCAGACCCATTGGGGCACGTTGGAACTGCCTTTACCCCAGGGCCGATTTCTGACAGAGGGTCATAGGCCCACAGCCCTCACCGGTCTGCAAACTGCTCACGCCTTTTGCGCCAGACGGGATCGTCGTCGAGGATGACATCACCGTTAAGCACTGAGGTCCCAGAGCTGAAGACTGTGCAAATGGCGTAAAAGGAGACACAGCCCATTCACAAGTATGCAGGTGGCCCTGGCTACGGGTTATGGAGGCGGCATTTTGAGCTCCACCTCTCGCATAGGGGATTGGGGGACGTCATGAAGGGAACGGAAGTCCTTGACAAAGTGACGGCAACAAGAGCCCAAAAGGGGGCCATTGCAAAGAAGAATACGGAGGCTCTCGTGCAGCTGGTATCCAGGACGGCTGAGTTGTAGTGGGGCTACTTCTAGGGCTCCAAGCTGGCATCCGAGGCCGTGCAAAAACTCTGCACCATCCATCAATCCATGTTCCTGGCGAATACAATTTTTACAATGAAGCACCTCCTCACAGTGAGAATCGAGGAGGGAGATGACTTCATCTTTGCCATGTGCTAGATTGATTCGCTTCCCTCACAATGCATTGATATGGGGTGGAAGATCGACACGCAGTTGTAGGCGATGGCCCTCCTCATGGCCCTTCCTAACAGCTGGAGCCCTCTCATCACTGTCTTGGGAGGATGGATAGAGGACAAGCTCACCTATGGTGCAATCACAGAGTACATCTGCAATGAGGCACAGGGACTGAGCTACGGGGAGTCCTCGTCTTCCTCTTTCACTCTCGTCACCAAAACACGTGGTGGCGGAAGCGGGGCCAAGGGAGTTGGCGGACATAGCGACGGCAAGAAGGGCACCAAGAAGGGTGCATTCCGCAACTATGGCAAGGAGGGACACTGGGCCCGTGAGTGCATCGAGGAGGTAAATGCCAGTGGCAAAGATGCCAAAAGCAAGAAGGCGCTCCTCAAAAGCACTCAAAACCAATACCTCAAGAAGGCCAACCGGTGATGCCTTGACTCCGGAGCGGAGGAGCACACACACCCAGGTCAAGAAGATCGGGCTCATTAACTACACCAAGTCCAGCAAATCCATGGTGGTCGCAAACGACAAGGTCAAGCCAGCGGCTGGCCAAGGAGACATGGGCGTGGAGGTGGTGGTTGGTGGGAAGCGGGTGTAGCGCGTCATCAAGGACGTGCAGCATGTACCCGGCTTGGCTGACATTCTAAGTGTCAGCTCTTTGACCGACAAGGGATACCAGGTGCTCTTTAGGAGAAAGGGGGCATTCGTACAGAAGAACGGTGTCTGCGAGCACGTGCTGGAGGCTAAGCACGAGAGAGGCATCTACATCTTGGTGACCAAGGTGATCTCTGCGACGATAGATTCAACAGAGTTGTAGGAGCACACCGTCAACTTGGCCAAAGGAGTAGGAGCTAATCTGGAGCAGTTGCACTAACGACTTGGGCATTCCTCACCGGGAGTTGTGAAGGAGATGGCAAAGCGCGAGCTGTTATGCGGCCTCATCATCAACGGCATGGACAAGGCAAAAGATGCGGCAAAGCACAAAATCTGCAAGTCTTGTATTTTGAGCAAGGCGTGGTGCAAACCATTCAACGAGAACATGAATCGAGCCTCCGACCGGCTGGAGGTTGTGCACAAGGATGTGTGCAGACCATTCAAGATGGCGTAAAGCATGGCTTCACACCATTACTTTGTCACCTTCATTGATGACTACAGCACAAAACTCTACGTGTGCTTCATGGAGCGGAAATGCAAGGTTGTGGACCAGTTAAAGGAGTATGTCACCTCGGTGGAGAGGCAGACTGACTGGAAGGTCATAGAGCTATGCAGCGACAATTGCGGAGGATGTATGCATAGCTCCAATAGCGGATGGATGAAGTAGCAAGAGATGAAATGGGAACAAACTACCTGTGTTCGCCTCACTAAAATGGCGTGGTGGAGCGGGCAAACCAGACGCTGCTGAACATGTTATTGACCATGTTGGTGTATGCAAAATCTTCGTAAGGCTTCTGGGTGGAAGATGTGCCTACGGCAAGCTACATCATCAACCTCGCTCCAATAGCAGTACTGACAAGGAAGAGCAGCTAGCAGACGCCGTAGGAGATTTAGAGCGGATGCAAGCCAAGTGTGGTACACCTGAAAGTGTTCGGGTACAACGCGCACACGATGGTGCAGGCTGTGCAGAGGCACAAAAACAAGCTGGAGCTACGGGCAAAGTCGTTTCTCTTCCTTGGCTATTGGAGTGCGCATAAGGTGTATTGGCTCTATGAAATGTGCACGGAGGATTTAATCTGTAGCCAAGACGTCGAGTCGACAAAGAGCAGGGCTCCATCAGTAGC
This sequence comes from Penium margaritaceum, assembly GCA_023375785.1. Taxonomy (NCBI): domain Eukaryota; kingdom Viridiplantae; phylum Streptophyta; class Zygnematophyceae; order Desmidiales; family Peniaceae; genus Penium; species Penium margaritaceum. The sequence continues at coordinate 66,722 of SZWC01003153.1, read as the reverse complement.
AACGACGTGGGCATGGTGGACTCTCCAAAGATGGGGAAGTGGTTCCAGCTCCTTGACTATGAGAAGGAGCCGGTGAACGCCAAAGTTGAGGATGTGGCATCAGAGCGCAACGGTGCACCAGCGGTGGCAGCAGACGTGGAGGACTCTGATAACGATCAAGCTGATGAGGAGATCCACCAGAAGGATCCAGCAGATGAGGTACCGAGGGTGCCGAGGCACGTACTCCTAAGAGAGTGTGCATCGGGCATCGATGGAAAATCCATTGGACGTGCCGGCCATTCAAGTGATGTTGCGCCAGATTGGAAGAGATCCTCTGGGAGCCGTCCTGTCACTGATTCAACGGAACGTGCTGAGTCACAGGGATTGTAGTAGAGCGAAGATGCGTCACCAAAAGTGCCGCACCACAGTGGGAGGCAGTGTAACTCGGGGAAGTGCTTCGACGCAAGCACTGATCAATGGATCGGCATGATGCGGTGCATGCTGGCTGTATCAACAAAGCCAACTACTAGGCAAGAGGTGCATGCACGGCCCAAAGGGGATCAATGGGACACAGCCATAAAATGGGAGTTGGCGTCCATCACTGAAAATGGCATGTGGGACTTGGTTGACAGGCCGAAAGATGCCAAAGTCATCAGCTCAAAGTGGGTCTTTAAGACCAAGTTCACAAAGGAAGGTGTGGTTGAAAAATACAAGGCACTGTTGGTGGCAGAGGGATACGTATAGCTTAAGAGCAAGAACTACGATGAGACATTTGCTCCCGTTGCCAAGTTAACAGGCATCTGGACGATCCTTGCGGTGGCAGCTGCGAAGGACATGGAGCTCCACCAAATGGACGTAAAGACGGCCTTCCTCAATGACATTGTAGACAAAAACATATACATGGAGGTGCCAGAGGGGGTGGAGGAACCAAAGGACAAGGTGTGCAAGGTGTGGAAGCTCTTCTGCGAGCTAAAACAATCACCCAGATGCTGGTACCAACAGATGAATAGCTTCATGGCAGAACTCTGTTCAAGCGCAGTGAGTCATATCACATTGTGTATGTTCGGTGTAGCAAGCAGCTCCATCAGATCCTCGCACTCTACGTGGACGACCTGATTTTGTGCTCAACGGATCTGCCAAGCCTACAATAGTTGAAAGAGTAGCTGAACAGCAGATTCCAGATGTCGCACATTAGAGAGCTAGAGTACTACCTCAGGGTGAGCATCACGCAGAACCGGAGGGCATGCACGCTTGAGCAGGGGCAGGCCAAAGATGTGGCCAAGGTTCTGAAGTGGTACAGCATGGAGGACTGCAAACTAGTTGGCAGTCCAATATCAACAACCTATGAACTAAGTGCGGCAATGGCGCTGTAAACAAGAAAAGAGTGGGAGGATATGCCAGAGGCACCCTACCAATCAGCGGTGGGCAGCCTCATGTACGCCATGGTGGCGACTCGACCGGACCTAGCCTACGCGGTGGGCGAAGTGAGCAGGTACGTGGCCGATCCAGGGCCACTACAATGGCAGGCGGTCAAGAGCATCCTGTGCTACCTGAAGGCGACACGACACGCACGCCTGAGGTTTGACGGTAAGGGGCTGGCAAACCCCTTACCTCTTGTGTGCAACGCGGATGCAGACTACATTGACAATGTGCACAAGCGGAAGTCCACATCCGGTTACATGTTCTTCCTCACAGGTGTAGCGGTCTCGTGGTATGGCAAGAAGCATAACTGCGTTGCCACCTCCACAATGGAAGCAGAGTACATTGCGCTGGCCGAGGCGGTCAAGGAGGCGGTGTGGCTCCGCAGGTTGCTGGGGGAGTTGGGCGTGCCGCTCCGAAGCCTTTGGTGGTGCATGAGGACAACACCAGCTCAATCTTGCTGACCACCAACCTGTCGCAGTACACGAGGACAAAGCATATCGATGTGCGTTATCACTACGCACGAGGCATGGTTGAAAAGGGACAGTTGGTGTCGTAGCACTGCAGCACGCACAACATGCTTGCAAATTGCTTGACCAAAGTGCAACCCATGGACCAGCACACATTGAGCATGGCCGGGCTTGGGATGACCAGCTATTATGGGCTAGAGGGTGCCGCGGAAGATGGGTGAGAACAAGCAGGAGTTATGGGCATGGCAGGTGCAAGGGGGAGAATGTTCAAGATTTGCCCCTCTGCATGCCCAAGTGTTGCGCCGGAAGGCACCGATGATCCGCGAGAGAGAGGAAATTCCTCACCGTTGGATCTGGTGACTTGAGAGTATCTCGGATTCTAAAATGGAAAATTGCTTCTGGAAATTGACAATTTGTTGAGTCCGGTGAAAGTTGTTTTACCGGAATCGCATAAGAAACGAGGGAGATATGGGCTTCCAAAGTTGGGGTATGCGTGGCAGGTAGGGAACTGGCTGCCGTTTGACTACCGGTGAATGATTGAACGGAATGAGTAACAAAATTCCATTTGCTCCGGAAGGACTGCCGAGATGTCTGATGGATGATTCACTGGATTTCAGTCGTTCAGTTTTGTTATAGAGGGACTTAGCCGAAATCCTGGCTCGAAGTCCGAAAGTCAATAGTGCAATTTGTTACTCGGAGATTAAGTCAACATTCAAAGTGCAGGTCCGTGAACTTGTCTCGTACCACATCAATTCCCATCACCAAACACGATACATAGAAACAGACCTCAAAGGCGCAAGGGGAACCGCCACTTTGCGCAGGGACATTTGCGCCTCCGAAATGACGTTTTGATGGGTCCTTCATGTGAGATGGCGCCACGGCAGGCGACGTAGTGCGCGCCACTGACTGGGCAGCCGGTTTGGGGTGCTGCGCTTCAGCTGACGTAGCGGAAGCTATGGTGATCTGAATCGTGCACAGTTTTGTGCGTTAGAGAGCACATGACTAGTCCTACAAATGTTCAGGTCATTCCCATGTTGAAAAACTTATTTAACATTGCGTTATTCCCTTTGCAAAAGTGACTGTCTCGCAACTGTCTTCCACTCCCAGAAACATAGCGTGAGGCGACAAGAAAGCTCACGCTTAGACTGAGAATCACACGCCAAAAAAGAAAGAAAGTTGTGAACTCCAAGTGAAGAACCGTCGGGGCAAGTTGGAATTGCCTCCACCCAGGGGTCGTTTTATGACAGAGGGTTATGGGTCCACAGCCCTGACCGGTTTACAAATCGCCTACGCCTTTTGTGGTGGACGAGATCGTCTGTGGGGACGGCATCACTGTAAAGCTCTAAGGTCCCGGGTTGAAGACTGCACAAATGGCGCAGAAGGAGACATAGCCCATCCAAAATTATGCAGGTTGCCCTCGCTACGGGCTATGGAGGTGGCACTTCGAGCTGCACCTCTTGTATAAGGGGCTGCTAGAGGTCATGAAGGCAACGGAATTCCTCGACAAAGTGACGGTGATGGAAGCACAGAAGGAGGCCTTCGCAAAGAGGAACATGGAGGCGCTCATGCTGCTGGTGTAGGGGACAGCCGAGTTGCATTGGGGCTACTTTTAGGGCTCCCAGCTGGCAGCGAACCTCCTTGGCCTGCCGCTGGCTCTACTTATGGCAGACATGGCGGCGGCAAGAAGGGCACCAAGAAGGGTGTGTGCCATAACTGCGGCAAGGAGGGTCACGGAGTGCACCGAAGGCTGGCGACAAGGATGTCAAAGGCAAGAAGGTGTTCCTCAACAACACTCAAAACCACTACCTCAAGAAGGCCAACCGGTGATGCCTTGACTTCGGAGCAGAGGAGCACACCCAGGTCGAGAAGGTCGGGTTCATCAATTACACCAAGTCGAGCAAATCCATGGTGGTCGCAAACGGCAAGGTCGAGCCAGCGGCAGGCCAAGGAGATGTGGAAATGGAGGTGGTGGTTGGTGGGAAGCAGGTGTAGCGCGTCATCAAGGACGTGCATCATGTACCCGGTTTGGCTCACATTCTAAGTGTCAGCCTCTTGACGGACAACGGATGCAAGGTGCTCTTCACGAGAAGTGGGCAGTCATGTGGAAAGACGGTATCGGCGAGCCCGTGCTCGAGGACAGGCGCAAGGGAGACCTCTACATCACGGAGACCAAGGTGATCCCCACGGCGACGGATGCAGCAGACTTGTAGGAACTCACCGTGAACCTCGCCAAGGGAGGGGGAGCTGGTCTGGTGCTCTGGCACCAACGACTGAAGCATTCCTCACCGGGAGTCGTGAAAGAGATGGAAAATTGTGAGCTATTACTCAGCCTCATCATCAACGGCATGGACAAGGCAAAAGATGTGGCAAAGCACAAAAAGTGCAAGCCTTGCATTTTGGGTAAGGTGTAGCGCAAACCGTTCAACGATAACGTAAATCGTGCCTTGAACCTGCTGGAGGTTGTGTACAACAACTTGTGCAGACCATTCCAGACTGCGTCAAAGAGCGGCGCGCTTTACTTTGTCACCTTCATTGATGACTACAGCAGAAAACTCTGCACGTACTTCATGTATCGAAAAGATTCAAGGAGTACATCGCCACGCTGGAGAGGCAGACTGACCGGAAGGTCGGAGCGGTACGCAGCAACAATGGCGAAGAGTACATCGGTTGTAGCGGGTGGATGAAGCAGCAAGGCATAAAATGGAAACAAACTACACTGTATTCACCTCAGTCAAATGGCGTGGGGGAGTGAACAAACCAGACGGTGCTGAACATGGCACAGACCATGTAGGTGGATGCAAAATTGTCGCGAAGCTTCGTGGCGAAAGCTGTGCGTACGGCAAGCTACACCATCAACCTCACTCCTACAACAGTGCTAAAGGAAAAGAGCGGCTCAAAGACACCGCAGTAGGTTTGGAGTGTTGGAACTGGAGGAGAGAGGGAGCCTTGGAGCAGCAAACATGTGGGACTGAAAGGGCATCACTTGTGCTGAAGAATGGTTTTTGAATCACTCAAAATGATGGAGGACATATAGAGCTAGAGCTGGGGCAAATCAGCCCTCTCACAAGCCACACCACTTAGCCATGGAGGCTAAGGTTCACACACTAGAGTCCATAATCTCACACAAGAGAGGAAATCAGCCTAGCAATCAGGCTGACCACTCACACATGACCTAGAGAGCTAGAAAATGCTCTCATGGCACACTCCTAGTGGTCACATAACCCACAATCCCATAGAGAATCGCCATGTGTCCATGGCTAGCACACAAGGATCTCACCTCACCTAAAAAGCAAGGAGAAATACCTTTTTCCTAGTCAGCACACTCTGACAAGGAAACCCAAGAATCTAGGACCTTTTGGATATTTCTCCCATCAGGTCTTGACCCAGGACCTCTTGCCTTTTTCTCTTCTCAGGCTAAGGCATGGAGCCATCGCCCATGGTCACCGAGATATCGGCCGTCGATGACCCCGGAAACTTCAAAAATTCATATCTCCCAATCTGACCGTTGGATCGGCCTGATACTTGGACTATTTCCCAATGGTGAATTCGGATTGACGGTCGGAGTAGGCACCTGGGATTTTCTTGGAACTTGCTCCTGTGGTCCTGAAATCGAGCTGGATGGCTCTTTTTCCAACAATCTCCCACTTTGCCGCAGTCAGAGTGGGCTGAGTGCACATGCCTTCATGCAGAACTGGTGCTTGTCACGGGTCACTAGCATGGTGCAGAAATCAGTAACCTCCTTGCTGGTTTGAGTAAATTCCAGCTTGATAGCACCCTCCTGCACCAAGTGCCTGATGAAGTGATATGCGATGTCAATGTGCTTGGTGCGTGCATGGTGCTCAGGATTCTTGGCGAGTGCGATTGTGCTCTGGTTGTCGACGCGCACAGGAACTGGAACTGCTGCACTCCCACTCATCTCCGCCATGAGACGTTGAAGCCAAACTGCTTCCTTGACTCCAAAGCTGAGAGAGACGTACTCAGCTTCCGTGCTTGAGGTGGCCACGACCACCTGCCGCTTGCTGCACCAGCTGATGGCCCCACCATTCATGAGGAACACATGTCCACAGATGGACGTGCGGTCCTCATGGTTTGAAGCCCAATCTGCATCTATATAACCGATGATATTGTTGTTGTTGTCGTTGTACGTGATGCCGATGTTGATGGTTCCAGCAAGGTAGCGGAAGATCCGCTTCACCGCCTTCTGGAGCTCAGGTCCGGGGTTCGCCATGTGCTGGCTCACAATGCTCACAGCCTGTGCGAGGTCCGGCCTGGTTGCAACCATCAGGTACATGAGACTGACGACGGTGCTCTGGTACTTCTGCCGCTCAGCTACATCCGCTTCTCCATTGAAGCTCACAAGGTACTGCCGCGTCTCCAGCGGCGTGCCGATGGGTTTGACCTCTGCCATGCCGAACCACTGCAAGACATCCTTGATGTAGCGGCTCTGCTGTAGCGAGAGAGAGAGAGAGTGCAATTTGCGATCATGCGCGATCTGGATTCCGAGGAAGTATGATGCCTCCCCGAGAACAGACATCTGGAAGCGTTACTGCATGGCCTCCTTGAACTCCTGCAGTGCACACATGCTATTGTAAAGGAGGAACATGTCATTCACATAGACGATGATTATGAGCACCTCATAACCATGCTGCCAGCGATAGACGCTGTAGTCACACTCACTGCGCTCAAACCCCATGCACTGCAGCGCCGCATATAATTTCTGGTTCCAAGCACGCGACGCTTGCTTGAGGCCGTACAGCGACTTCTGTAGCTTGCAAACCAGGTGCTCTTGGCCATCCATGACAAATCCCTTCGACTGCTCCATGTAGATTTCCTCCTCCAAGTCACCGTTCAAGAATGCCGTCTTGACATCCATGTGGTGAATCTTGAAGTCCTCAGCTCCTACATAAGAAAGGAGGGTGCGCACAGAGGCAAACTTTGCAACAGGAGCAAAGGTTTCCGTGTAGTCGATGCCTTCCTGCTGCGAGTAGCCCTTGGTGACCAGCCTCCCCTTGTACTTTTTGAGGTTGCCATTGCGTCCACGTGGACGCTCAGTCAGCTCCCACGTACCGTTGTTGAGCTGCGGCTGTATCTCTTGCTGCACAGCTTGCATCCAATCTGCTGCATCTGGTGCAGCCATGGCCTCCTCGTACGACGTCGGCTCATCAGAGTCTGCTGCAACTGCAATGTTCATTTGGTCTGGTTTTTGGAGCATCCAGAAATTCCCGCGCTCACCAGGCTTGTAGCGCTCCCTGAGAGGGTACCTTCGACCTGGTACTGAAGCGTTAGCAGGCAGCTAGCACAGTGCTGCTGGCACAACTGCTCCTACTGATGGTGGTGCATCTTCTTCCTCTGCTTCTGCCCATGAGGCTGCTGTATCTGTTGCATCAGACATGGGAGAGTAGAATGGTACTCCCTGTGTCATAGTAGAGGAAGGTTCAGGAGAGACGGGGTCAGGGAGAATGTCTGATCCTACTGCTTCATCAGTTGCTGGTTCTGCTGCCTCTTTGTAGATGATGTTGGTGTCGATGACGTTACTTTTGTTGAAGACAACATTCTTGGAGATGATGATGTGGCCAGTATCCCTCTCGTAGAGACGATACGCCTTGCTTGCCACGTCATGGCCGATCATCAGCATCTGTGCGTTCTTCGCGTCCCATTTCTGCCACTTTTCCTTGGGCACGTGCATGTGCGCCAAGCTGCCAAACATGCAAAGATGACCCATGCTCGGCTTCTTGCCAAACCACGCCTCATACGGCGGCACTTGCTCAAGGGCCTTGGTTGGACTACAGTTCTTGATGTACATTGCAGTGCTCACTGCTTTGGCCCAGAAGTCATAGGTGAGCCGAGCCGCGTGCAGCATGGAGCGCGCCGACTCAACGATGGTGCGGTTGGCATGTTCTGCTACGTCATTCTGCTACGGCGAGTATGGCACAATCTGCTGCGCCTTGATGCCTTCTGCTGCGAGGTAGTCCTGGAACTCCTTGCTTAGGCACTCTTCACCACGGTCGGTGCGCAACGCCTTGATCTTCTTGCCAGTCTGGTTCTCCACCATTGCCTTGAACTCCTTGAACCTGTGAAAGCACTGGTCCTTGAGGAAAGGAAGTACACAGCAGTGTGACGGCTGAAATCATCAATGAAGGTGAGAAAATACCTAGAGCCTCCAAAGCTCTGGGTTTGCATCGGGCCACACAAGTCTGTGTGGACCAGCTCCAGCACCTCCTTCGCGCGCTCCCTTGCTCTTGAGAACGCCTCGCGATACTGCTTCCCCTCCAAATAGCCGATGCACAACTGCTGCTCAAAGTAAGGGATGGTGGGCAAGCCACGCACCATCTGCTTTGTTTGAAGTTGTTGCAAGGCGCACATGCCGATGTGGCAGTACTGCGCATGCCAGATTTTGCCATCTGTGGCCTGCACAACTGCAGCAAGACTCTGCTCGCGCGGGATCTTGGTCGCCCCCAACAGGCGGTACATGTCACCTTCATTCACCGACCTAGCAAACTCCTCTCCTGTTTCCTTGTCGAGGATGTAGCCATAGTCGTCGTCAAAGACGACTCGCAAACCCGTGTTGGTGAGAGAGGACACCAAGAGAAGATTGAACGCAGCATTATGTACGCACAGCACGCCATGGAACACTCCCACTTCAATGCCACGCGGGGTTTCCAACCACATCTCCACAATCCCAATCCCCTCAGCATACGCCACCCGATCATCACCAAAAGCAATCGGTCGGGGGGGAATGGAGAGCAGCTGCATAAACCACTCCTTGTGGTGCGTCAGACTCTTGGTACACCCTGAGTCCTTGTACCACGCCAGATCCGCCTTCTCCTTCTGCGACATGTCGGACTTTGCCATGAAGAGGCGGTTGCGCACCTCCTTGGCCACGTTCATGTTGCCAAAATGGCACACGCCGGTCTGGTCCTGCTGCTGTTGCTGCTGCTGCTGACGTTGCTGTGACTGCTGCTGCTGTTGCTGTGGAGATTGCTGCTTTTTCTACTGCTGCTGCTGCTCTTTCTCGTCCCTCTTGAAGTTGAAGCACTCTTTCTTGTAGTGCCCCTCTTTCTGGCAATAGTGGCACTTGCCTTTCTTCTTGCCTCTCTGCTGCTCGGATTGCTGCTGCTGCTCGTTCCTTGAACCCATCGCCATGAAAGCTGCTTCACTACTACTGTTGCCACCATTGCACTTTGCTGCATTACGACGCAGTTCTACCTGCACCAGGTACGTGCAGATGAAGTCCAGGTCGAGAGTTGGCTGGCACTCCAACGTCTCTTGCACCATGTCATAGCTCGTTGGGAGTCCCCTCAGCAAGAGGAGGACGAAGCGCCTGTCTTCCACAGGGTTGCCGGTCGCTTTCAACTGCTTCACCAGCTCCTTTGCCCTGTCCAAGTACGCCTCCATCCCTTCGCCACCCTGCATTTTCAACGCCATCATCTTCTCCTCAAAAAGCATGAGGAATGCAGGATCCTTGCTCTCATACTTCTTGCATAACGTGTCCCACCCCTCTTTTGCGGTAGCTTTATCACTCACATACTGAAGATGCGGGTTGGAGATGGTGTTGAAAAACAGCCCATAAGCCTGCCTTTCCTTCTTCTTCCACTCCTCATATGCCGCCGCTATAGTTGTAGATGAACTTGCATCTGCTGCACCTTTCTGCGGCTTCTTCCCCGCCACCACCTCCGCTGCGGTGATGCATTTTGCCTGTGGAGGCGGAGCGCGCTCGTCGCCGCTCACCACCTCCCACAAGCCCCTCTCCTCCAAAAGGAGGCAGGTACGAATCTTCCAAAACGTGAAGTTGGCGCATCATTCCAGCCTCTCCAAGGGCTGGGCTGCTGTTACCACGCCTGCTGCTGCCATTTTGAGCTTTGGTGATGCTCAGCGCTGCCCCTGCTTTTGCTCCTGCTTCTGCCAGAAATCTGTCTGACAGAAAAGGGACTCTAAAGAACAGCATACTAGGAATTTGGAAAAAATAAGCCCACCGCTGGAAAATGCAGCTCAAAACCTTTCGGATCGACCCATCAAACAGGGTCATCAACAAGGGATTTCCAGAGATATGCCCTTTTGAAAACAGGGTATGCTGATGCTCCTACTCCCGCTCACACCAGCCAGCTTGTAAACGGCGTTTCTCCCAAACGTACCAATGGAATGCAAATAGTTTTGCGCCAATAGAAATCCTAGGAAATATACTTCAATTTGCATGTGCTACTTTTAAAATTTGACAGAGAAACAAGAGAGTTATGGTTATCACAAGGCGACAGTCTTACTCAGAGAGAAGAGTGTAGCCCTGGCCAACCTCGTTTTAAGCATAACTCTCAATCCGACCGTTGGATCTTTGCGATCTTGGACTTGTTGAAAAGCTCGTCTCTTGAAGATCCAGTGGTCGATTGTTAAATTTAGTGATGGCTTAACCCTAATCCGTCACTCTCAAAGTGACATCCTGTGCTGGCTGAAAGTGGTGGAACTTGGCTCTGATACCAAGTATTGGAACTGGAGGAGAGCGGGAGCCTTGGAGCAGCAAACATGTGAGACTGAAAGGACATCACTTGTGTTGAAGAATGGTTATTGAATCACTCAAAATGATGGAGTACATATAGAGCTAGAGCTTGGGCAAGTCAGCCCTCTCACAAGCCACACCACTTAGCCATGGAGGCTAAGGCTCACACACTNCCTGTGCTGGCTGAAAGTGGCAGAACCTGGCTCTGATATCAAGTATTATAACTGGAGGAGAGAGGGGGCCTTGGAGGAGAAAACATGTGGGACTGAAAGGACATCACTTGTGCTGAAAAATGGTTGTTGAATCACTCAAATGATGGAGTACATATAGAGCTAGAGCTTGGGCAAGTCAGCCCTCTCACAAGCCACACCACTTAGCCATGGAGGCTAAGGCTCACACACTAGAGTCCATAATCTCACACAAGAGAGGAAATCAGCCTAGAAATCAGGCTGACCACTCACACACGACCTAGAGAGCTAGAAAATGCTCTCATGGCACACTCCTAGTGGTCACATAACCCACAATCCCATAGAGAATTGCCATGTGTCCATGGCTAACACACAAGGATCTCACCTCACCTGAAACGTAAGGAGAGATACCTTTTTCCTAGTCAGCACACTCTGACAAGGCAACCCAAGAATCTAGGATCTTCTTGGATATTTCTCCTATCAGGTTTTGACCCTGGACCTCTTGCCTTTTTCTTTTCTTAGGCTAAGGCATGGAGCCATCGCCCATGGTCACCGAGAAATCGGCGGTCGATGACCCCGGAAACTTCGAAAATTCATATCTCCCAATCCGACCGTTGGATCGGCCTGAAACTAAGACCGTAGACGTTTTGCCACCTGATCTTCCTAAAGGTGAAGTCGGATTGACGTCGGACTAGGCATCTGGAAGTTTCTTGGAACTTGCTCCTGTGGACCTGAAATCGCACCGGATCGCTCTTTTTCCAACATGGAGCAGGCGCAAGCTAAGTGTGGCACACCTGAAAGTGTTCAAGCTCAAGGTGCGCGCGATGGAGTAGGCTGCGCAGAGGTGCAACATCAAGCTAGAGCTGCGGGCAAAGTCGTATCTCTTCCTTGGCTATGAGAGCACGCATATGGTGTACCGGCTTCATGACATGCGCAAAAAGGAGATAATCCGCAGCCGAGACGTTGAACTTGACGAGGAGCAATACTACATCCATAGTCACGATGTGGGCGTGGTGGACTCTCCAAAGACAGGGGAGCAGTTCTGGCTCCTTGACTATGAGAAGGAGCCGGCGGACACCAAAGTTGTGGATGGAATATCCGAGCGCGACGGTGCACCAGGAGTGGCAGCTGACGCGGAGGACTCTGATGATGATCAAGCTGATGAGGAGATCCATCGGAAGGTCATCTTTAATGGAATTGGTTGATTTACTCACCATGCAGGCTTGTCTGTTGAGTATTCAGGATTAATGCATGACAAAGTGTCAAATCAAGACCCTCATACAAAAGCAGTGATCTGAAACATCAAGATCAGATTAGTCTGATGTGATCTGTTCAACAATCAAGAATCTGGGGATCTTTTCTTAACATCTTATCTTGTATTTCCATGTATTTCCAAAGTATTTGCATGGGAGTTTTGTAGTTGTCTAGCAGTCAATGCAAGTACCAAAGCAGATGAATTGGGATCCTTTCTTAATACCTTATCTTGAACTGACCCCTGAATTTTGGCTAGGGAATGCTGACACAAGTCCCTACCAAGGGCAGTGGGTTGTGGTTCACTTCTTCTTTTTGGGGAAATCTGAGAATAAGAGTTAGCTTTGTGGTCACTTCACGCCATGTGAGTAGGAAAACAGAGAAGAAGAAAAACTGCAAGTGGTTCAGGGGCCAGTTCGCGGGGTTTGATACACGATATACTTTGGGAACTCGTCCAGGATACCCCAGGTGGGCCAGATTCCTTGGCCACCATGGCTCGTGTTATTCTGGCTGGTGTCCTGTTGATGGACGATGCCACCTTCCTAGGGCGCAGCCACCTCATCCCCTTGCTCAAGGGGGATACAAAGGAGGAGGTTGTTTGACCCATTTCTGTGTGAAAACTGTTGTTCAGTTTTTTTTAAGCTTGATGATGGGATTTTACAGGTTTTGAAACCTTTCCGCAGACCTGCAGTGAAATGTTTGACTGTCCCTGAGTGGCGGGCTCTGAACCAGAAATTTGGCTATGTCTCCTCAACTACTGAATCCGGTGATTTTATCCAATAGATGACTTGGGAATAATCATCTGGAGGTTTAATCCACCAGATGTGTCTTGTTGCTCACGTCCGGTCAATGTTTTAACCGGACACTGATTTCTGTCAACTCCCCAACACCCGAACTTTGAGGGCTCCTAACTTCCTTCATGCTCAACGGGTTCGGGTAATCAATGCTGCACCGGATTCAGTAAGTTGCCAAATTTCAGAGAAAATCATTCAATTTGTTTCCAGAGCACTCTTCAAGAAGCTAGAGAAATCACCCAAAAGATAATGGTAACTTTCTCGGACAGCTTGTTGGCAGCTCTTGGCACCGCAGTTGGACATGCAGACGGGCAATGTACAAAATCTCCCTCTTGAACATTCCATGCCCGAGCTCTTGCTCTCTCTTGCTCATCTTCTGTTGCGCTCATAGCTGATCATTCTTAGGCTGGCCAAGCTCAGGAAGATTGCTTGACCAAAGTGCACATGTTGCACTTTGGTCACGCAATCTACGACCATGTTGTACTTTTTGCAATGCTCCAGCACTAATTTTTCCTCTGCTACCATGTCCCATGCATAGTGAGAATGCACATCTGTGTGTTTTTATCTCTGGTGCTGTGATGGGTTGTTGTTCAGAAAGGTGGAGACGGTGTTTTCCTCTTGCACTACTGTAGGATTCTGTTGCAACACGCCTGGCTCCCATAGTAACCTAAGGAGCCACACCATCTCCTTCACCACCTTAGCTAATATGTTGCACTCCATGTGGAGGTGGTGAGGCAGTTGTGCTTGCTACTGTACAACAAGGACAGTGCAACTGTGAGGAAGTACACATAGTCAGAGGTGGATTTTTGGCCATCCACATCGCAAGTATATTCTTTTTCTGTGTAGAAGACCAAGCGCAAAGGGTCAGACCGTCCCTTACTATCAAACTTGAAGCATGCATGCTGCATCGCCTGCAGGTACCACAGGATACGCTTGACCACCTTCCAGTGCACTGGCCCCGGATCAGCAATCACGTAGGCCAGGTCCGGTCGAGTTGCCGCCATGGCAAACACGTGGCTGCCCACCGAAAACTGGTAGGGCACCTCTGTCATGTTCTCTACATCTTCTTTTGTTTGCGGTGCCATTGCTGCACTCAGTCCACAGATCGTGAAAACTGGCTGTTGGGTGATTTTGCACTCCATTCCATAACACTTCTTGCACCGCAGTCACGTGCTTGGCCTTCCCAGCTTAAGCGTCGGCACCCTCCGGTTCTGTGTGATGCTCACCCAGCTCCTCCATGATGAAATTTTAGAGCCTGCAGCTCAACTGCTATTTCAACTTCTGTAGGCTTGGCAGGTCCAAGGAGTACAAGATCAGGTTGTCTACAAATAGTGTAAAAATCTGATGAAGCTACTTGTCACGCCACACGTACACACCGTGTTTAAAGCCTAGTCTTGTCATGTAGCTGTCAATCTATTGGAACCAGTATCAGGGAAATTGTTGGAAAAAGCATAAAAAGGTATGCTCCAAAATGGCATAACGCAGAGGGCCAGGGGAGAGGCGCCACTCTCTCCCCTGACCCTCCGCCACCTATGCTATCCTACACTATGTCTCACATCTACCGCTGGGTCAGGAGAGAGGGTCTACCCATGCCTCCCCTGCCCATTCATATGTACCTGTTATTCGAGAGTATGTTAATCACAAGCAGCATATATTACGGAGGATATTGCACTTCGGAGAAAAGTGGTCTGGAGGCGGTAGCCTGAGCGGAGCTCTGGCAGGAGGCTGACGTGGCATCTCGAACAAGAACAGATAAAGGAACAGAGTACTGGACCACCAGTCCGTCTTGGAGCAGAAGGGAACCAGTGCGGACATATGGGGGGGGGGATGTGGCATCGATCAATATCGATGACACAAAACTCGGAGACCGTCCGATCACACATCGACGGCACACAACCAATACATAAACAGCAAGGACCGGATCATGATGAAAGACAACAGGAATGACACTATTCAAGGATACCGAAGACCCTGTGTGACCGGAACCCAAGCCCATCAACAGGAACAATGCGAAGACGGCAGGTGCCGGCGCCAGACGGCAGAACTGCTGGTGCGGAGCGAGACAAATCAGAGGTGAAGGCGAGCGTAGCAGGTTTTTAAGTCAGCTGTAGATCTCCATTGGATTATTCTTGTCAAGTGCTAGAATCCAGTAGACCATGTACCCAGGAGTTAGTGAATTCTAATGAATGGAGTTCATGAAGTTCACTCCCCTTATCGCTGGGTGAGCAGATCTGGCTGTGAGCGCCTGTGTTGATCTACTCTGGTTTAAGCGATTGGTTTTGCGCTGTCCATAAAAGTTCTTGTGGCATTCAACGATCTGACATTTTAAAAGTCTTGTCATGTAGCTGTCAATCCATCGGAACCAGTATCAGGGCAATTTTTGAAGCCCGTATAGTGACTTCTGCTACTTGCACAACTGTAGCTTGCACGCTTGTCAAAGAGATCGGTCAGATGTTTTCAATGGTCACCTTCATGTTGGCTGCTGCCTATGTTTTCCGGTTGCGCTGCACCGTCGCATCCTTGACCCTGACATTCATCGGTTCCTTATCATAGTCAAGAAGCTGAAACCACTCCCCCTTCTTTATAGTGTTCATGATGCCCATGCTACTTCTGCTACTGCTGAAGCTCTGCTGCTCATCGAACTCAATACACAATTGTGGGTGATATCTTGCTTGCCTTAATCCTCTAGCTAAAACACCTTATGTGCACTCTCCTATGCAATGAAAGAAACATAAGTTCACCCAAGGTTCCAGTTTCCTCTTGTGCCGATGTGCCACCCTCACCATATGTACGTCTTGCACAAAAACACACTCGGGTGTGCCACACTTGACTTGCGCCTGCTCTAAACCTTCTTCTCTATCCGCCAGCCACCCTTACCATTTAGCACCGCAGTTGGAGTGAGATTGATGGTAAAGCTTGCTGTACGCATAACTTCCACTGAACATTTTGGTGACATCCTTGCCTCGACAAGCATGGCCTGCACCATGTTTGGTAGCACATGGTTCTCTCACTCAGCAACTCCATTAAAGTAAAGCAAGTACAGCGTATTAGATTCCCACTTAATGCCTTCCTGCTGCAGCCACCTGTTGTAGCTTACATCCTGCTTGTTGTCGATGCATAGTACTTTGACCTTTTAGCCAGTCTACCTCTCCACCACTGAAATGTACTCCTTGAGCTATTCCAGGACGTTCTCTTCCACATTCACGAAGTACACAACGAGTTTTATGCTGCAGTTATCGATGAATGTGACAAGGCACCTCAAGCCGCTTTTTGACAGCATTTTGAATGGTCTGCACACGTTATTGTACTTGAACTTCAACAGCTCTTGTATGTGAGTCAATTTCTTGTTGAACGGCTTGCGTTGAGCGTTGCCAAATTCAAGGCTTGCAGTTCTTGTGCACCACTGCACCAATTGCCGCATCTGGCATACTTGATGATAAGACCACACACCATTTTGAACTTTTCCATCTCCTTAAGAATTGAGCGTGATGAATGCCCAAGCCACTGGTGCAAGAGCTCCAGATCAGTGCATCTTCCCTGGACCATGTTTACAATGCACACCGGCAAGTTTGCTGAGTCTGATGCTGCAGGGTCCATATTAGGCTTCATGATATGGAGACCGCCCTCATACCTTGTCTCCAGCATGGCCTCACCACTGCCGTATTTGTGCACCACTGCACTTTTCCTGTTGAAGAGCATGGCATACCCCTTGTCCATCAAGCAGTTCATGAAAGAAAATATCCAGGCTGGGGATGTGTTGCATGTCACAAAGTGCACAAAGCAACTCCCCACTACCCATGACGATTTCAACCTCCAAGTCACCTTGGCTGGCCATCAGCACGATCTGGGTATTCTTTCTGTCCCTGAAATCTAAGCATCTTGTTGCCGTTGAGGATTGACTTCTTGCCTTTGGTCTCATTGTCACCGCCCTTTGCCTCCTCCGGGCACTCATGGGCCTTGTGGCCCTCTTTTGCCACAGTTGCAGCACACACCACTCTTGGAGCCCTTCGCACCGCCACCCTCACTGTCGCCTCCCTTGCCTTTGCTTCTATCACCATGGATATGACGATGAGATTTGACGAGGAAGTTGAGGCTCTGGTGCTGTGTTTTTGCAGGTGTATTTATGCCACCCCGCAATATGTGAGTGTGTACTCTGGCCATCCTCCCAACACGGTAATGAGAAGGCCCCAACTGTCATGTAGGGCCATGAGGAGGGCCATTTCTTGAGGCTGCATGACGCTCTTCCTCCCCACATCGGAGACGAATGACTTTTTTTCTCATGAAAAAGGTAACATCTTCTACCTCCTCTGTTATCACCTTGAGGAGCTGCTTTATTGCAAAGATTTTATTGCAAGTGATTTGGATTGGTGGATGGCACAGACTTTTTTCCAGGCTTTGGCTGCCAGATTATAGTCATGGAAATATCTCCACTACAACTTGACTTTCCTGAAAGTCAAGAGCACTAGTACCTTGGTGTTCTTCTTAGCCGTTGCCTTGTTGAGGACTTCTTTTTCCAACATGATCTCCAGTACCCCCTTATGCGCGAGGTCGAGCTCAAACTTCCAGCTTCATTGCCCAAATCTAGGACCACCCGCATACTTCAAAGTAGCCTTTCCTCCTGTACCATTGCACGCTGTAACAAACATTTTGTGTGCTGCAGAAGTTGTGAACATCTTGGGAACACTCAGGGCTATGGACACATAACTATTTGTGAGATATGTGGGTCTGACAAGCCTGGACGTCTTTTGAGTTTCACTTCTTTCTTCTGGGTGATTTTCAGACTAAGGGTGAGCTTTTTGGTTGCCTCATGCTATGTGATAAGGTATTTAGAGAGAGTCATTTTTGCAAAGGACATTGATAATTTTTGGACATGGACATGACTTGAAGAGTAAAAGTGCCATTCAAGAGCTGTCAAATTTACTGAACCTCACAAAATTCGACCAAGCGTAGCCCAAGTCAAATGTACCAGATTACCGAATTGTAGGTCTCACCCACCACTTAAATGCCTACCGTCTCTTGCGGTGCCTACTCGTCATGCCGCCTTTTTGCACGGGAAGAAAACTTTCTGGAGGCATAGATCCCTTTGTGTGTAATGTGAGGGGTCCCCTGCACTGTTTCAACGTGCCTCGGTCACTTTTTTGTTGTGTTTGATGAAAGGTTTTGACAGGGTTGGAATCTCTCTGCAGAACTATAACTAGAACTTTGAATGTTCACGAGTTAAAAACCATACTACCTGAGTTACGGACTCCAAGCCAGAAATCTGTCTAAATTCCCCTAACAACAACCTGTACTATTGGATCCGGTGGATTTTCCATTAGATTTCTTCAAGTCACCCAGTGAATAAAGCCAGTGGGTGTGTTTTGTTACTCACATGTGGTAAATGTTTTGTCAGGACGCCAATTTTGGCTAACCCCCGGGATGCCACTCACATGCCAACGTTGGGAGCTTACAATTTTTTTGGTACTCGCCAGATTTTGGTGAATCAAAATGAATCGGTTTAAGGAACTGGAAACTTTTTGGGACAATCATCCCACCAAGATTGAGAGCATTCTTTGAGCCCCCACATCTAAATGCAAGATGTTTCATGTCTCTGATGACTCCTCGGTGCCTCAAAGTGCTGCATGTGGACATGCAGAGGGACAACAGGGGTAACAGGTAGGTTGGTTTGCAGCAATGGGACAGATAGACATAGTTCACTAGTGGGACGTAACAAGTGTGAGCTTCCATTTCAGGGTGATTCTTGGGGATTAACCCACACCATATGCTCTTCTTTGGTGATATCACAGCACAATGCTATGTGATTTTGCTCTGACACTGATGCCATCTGCTTACAGCGGGTGCTTCATTTGCGCAGTAAGATATAAACACTCAGTTTGGCCAAGGATTCCAGGGTGAATGGCAAAAAAATCTCCTACTTTGTCTTCATCCATGGTAAGAGACACTATTCTTGCCCATATGATGCTCCCAAATGATGTTGGCCATGTTGACCATGTAGCGGAGGAAGTATAGCTGAGAGGGGAGAGAGAGAGAGAGAGAGAGAGAGAGAGA
>SZWC01003153.1:2326-12646 GCA_023375785.1 Penium margaritaceum | reverse complement strand
CCTCTCTCTCTCTCTCTCTCTCTCTCTCTCTCTTCCCCTTGTCCTCACCTTTCCGCCCTCCCACATCCTCCTCCTCTCTCTCCCCTCCTCTCTCCTCTCCGACTTTCTCTTCCCTCGCTCCCCTTCTCTTTCCCTCGCTCCCCTTCTCTTTCCCTTGCTTTCCTCTCCTCCGCTCTCCTTCCCTTCTTTGTCTGTTGCCTCTGTCCCCCCCTCCCGCCTCCGCTGTCTTTTCTCCTCTCTCGTTGTCGTCTCCGCATTTCTTCTTTGTCGTCCATGCTTGCTTGCTTCTCTGGTGTCCCATGTTTTGCCCCCCGGTTCTCCCCTTCTGCCCTGTGTCTCGTGAGTCTTGCCGACCGATCAGCTGTCCCGGCCTCGTGCACATTTTTTTCTCTCCCGCTTCTGCTTCCCCTGCCCTCCCCTCCCTAATGCACACCCCTAAATCAGAGGAGAACATTACACACCGTGGCTCCTCCCTCATCTCCTCTCACTGCTCGGTCTTCGTGTAGCCGCCTATTCCTTGCCTCTCTTGCTCTGTCTTTACCGGTGTGTAATACCATGCCTGAGCTCGGTCTCGCCGGCGCTCTAGCAGCTGCGGCAGCTGCTCGAGCCGCTCGTGCCAAGGCTCAGTTTGTCGATGCCTCCTCCCATGCCCCTAGTTCTCCCGCCTCCGATGGCTCTGTCCTTGTCGACGAGTCCGCCATCCTCTCGCCTCGGTCTGCTACGGCTACGGCTGTCACTTCCGCTCTTGCCGCTCTTCGTGCTCCTCCCCCACCGCCCCCTCCCTCGCATCCCGTCCTTCCTCGTGATCCCCAGGCCCTCCTCTCAATGGCCATTGTCGATGCCCTTGCGGCACATCCGATTCTTGACCTCTCTCTCGTCCTGTCTCCTCTTGGTGGCCCTGCGACTCGCCCTCCCCACGCCGGCGTCGTCCACGGACTCGCGAGGTTGGGTGGCGCCGTTGCTCCGGGCACCGTGGTCGCTCCCGGTGGGGGTGGAGTTGCCTCTGCCGGTGTTGCCGCTGCTGGTGCCGTTGGTGCCTTGGCCGGTGCAGGTGGTGGTGCTGCAGCTGGCGTTGGTTGTGCTATGGCTGGTGTCGGTGGTGGTGATGTCCTTGCCGGTCTCGCTGGTGGTGCTGTTGCTGCCGGTGGCCACGTTGCGGCGGGTGGTGTCGCTACTCCACGTGATGCCGCCGGTGGTGCTGCTGCTGCCAAAGGTGCCGCTGTCGTTGGCGGTGCGGTCGCTGCTGGATGTGCTGTTCCTGCTGGGGGTGCTGCGGCCGTTGGAGGGGCTGCTGCCGGTGACCCCCTCGCTACCCTTGCCCGCACTGAGGCTCGTCTCGATGCCATGACACTTGCCGTCGCTCATCTTGTCAGCCTTGGCCTTCGCCCGCCCGCCTCGCAAATGCCTCTCACCTCCGCTCCCAGCCACGCTGTCGGTACACCCTTCCGCGAGTGGTCCCCTCGCTTTGTCTCATGGACGTACATGCATGGTCTTTGGGAGCACTATGACCCTGCTCCCACCCTCCCTGTCGCACACCCTGACCGTGCGCCCCTCGCCTTTCACCTTCTCTACTTTGCCGTCCCCACCATCGCACTTTGCCAGCTTGATCGCTTTGCCCCCACTCCCTCTCTCCCTGCTCGCCCTCGCGAGCCTTGGGCCTCCTTTCTTGCACTCTACTCCTCCGACTTCCTCCGCTGTGCTGCCTCCCTTTTGGTTGACCTCCGCTCCCTCTGTCGTGGTCCTGATGAGTCCCTTGGGGCCTACTTGGGTCGCGCTGAGTTTCTCCATAGCAACCTGCTCACAGCGGGTGCCTCCCTTACGGACCAGGCGTTCGTCACTTCCATCGTCGCCGGCCTCGGTCCTGCCTTCTCGGGCGCTCTCACCTCCTTCCCTCTTGCCCTGACCCCGCAGCACGCCTACCAGCCACCTGGTGCTGTTTGGCTCGTTCTTCTTGATGGTCTCCGGGTGTTCTAGACCACTTCCCAGCCTGCTGCAGCGCTTGCCGAGCCCGTCCTCCCGGACGCTCTCCCTGGCCTCCTTCCGCCTCCTGCCATCCATGCTCTCGCCGTCAGGGCTCCCGCCGGCGATGATGGCGGTCGCCTGCCGGTGTGCTGTAACTGCGACGTTGTGGGTCATCGCCATGACTCTTGTCCTCTCCCCCTGGCTCCTGACCTTCGTGAGCGGATTGCCTACCAGCGTGCTCTCTTGCGTGGTCGTGCCGCTCCCGCCCCGCCCCTCGGTGCTGCTCCTCTCGCCTCGCCTGGCGACCCCGTGTCCCTTGCCGCTGCTGCCCCCCCGCTGACTGAGGATGCTATCGCCGCTTTGTTTTGCTACGTCCTTGCAGAGGGTGTCCTCGGCGGTCCTCCACCCGCCGGTGTTTTCCCTTTGTTCAACTCCCTCGCCACACCTCTCTCTTCCTCCCTGTCTCCCCCTCTATCCCTGTCCCCACCTTTATCAACGGGCATCAATCAGCGCACGACCGCCTGTTGCCTTCTCTCCGGCACTGAGTGTGTCGTCTCCCCGTCTTGGATTGTTGACGGGTTGCCATGGATCACATGTGCCCTGTTTGTGAGCGCTTCACCTTGTTTAGTCCTGTTTTTGTCATCACGGTTGTCTTCACTGGCGATGGTGCGCCCTTGCCTGTTCTCGGTGTTGGTACGGTCTGTCTGACGTCCCCTACCGGTGAGCTCTCCCTGTCATCTGTCATCTATGTTCCGGCCCTTGACTTCTCCCTCTTGTCC
Source organism: Penium margaritaceum (assembly GCA_023375785.1). Classification (NCBI taxonomy): domain Eukaryota; kingdom Viridiplantae; phylum Streptophyta; class Zygnematophyceae; order Desmidiales; family Peniaceae; genus Penium; species Penium margaritaceum. The sequence continues at coordinate 9,905 of SZWC01003153.1, read as the reverse complement.
GTCCCTGCGCTCGACATTTGTGGGTTCTCTGCCACTTATGCACTGGGTCTTGTCACTGTCACTGATCGCGCCAGTGCGTGTCGTCCTCCGCGGTCGCCGCCCTCCTGGCAAGGGCCTTTATCGGGTTCTGGACCCCCATTCCCTTTCGGCCCACGTAGTCGATGTTGTCGCGCTTGTTGCTCTTTCCCGCTCTGCCAACGTGCATCTCCTTCATCGTCGCCTTTGTCATCTCCCGGCATCCTCCGTCTCCTCTCTCCTTCGCGCTCTCTCGGCCGACGGACTGTCCAACCCCTCGTTCCGTGTCCCGTGCACTACTGACTACAGCTTTTGTGCGATTGCTAAGTTGCATCGCCTCCCCTTCCCATCCTCTCCCTCTCGCGCCTCTGCGCCCCTCGAGCTGGTTCATGCAGACATCCTCGGTCCTCTCCAGGATGAGTCCCTTGCCGAGCACGCTACGTACGTGCTCAGCCTCATTGACGACTACTCTTGTTTTACGTGGGTCTTCTTCCTTCGTGCCAAGAGCAAGGTTGTGACGACCATCCAGTCCTAGTATGCATCTGTCCAGCATCAGATTCACCATCAGCTCCTCCACTTTTGCTCTGATCGTGGTGGTCAGTTCCTCGGTATCACCGCGGCCTTTTTGGATCGTTAGGGCGTGATCCATAAGCTCTCCGCCCCATATTCTCCTCAGCAGAATGGGGTCGCCGAGCGCTGGAACCGCACCCTCATTGAGGGCGTCCGTACTATGATGGCCGAGGCCGGTTTTCTCGATCGCGAATGGAGCTTCTGGTCTGAGGCTGCGCGCTACCGTACTTGGGTGTGGAACCGAATTCCGCACGGGCCTCTTGCCCCCAACACCACGCCTCTCCAGCTGTTCTTTGGACAGCGCACGGACCTCAGCCATGCCGTGGTGTGGGGCACTATGGCCACCGTCTTCCTTGCCCCTCCTTCTCGCTCTGGCAAACTTGACCCGCCGGGCCGGCTTTGCGTTACCCTCGGCGTCGCTCCCCGCTCTCACGCACACCGATTCTGGGATCCGGTTGCACATTGCGTCATAGAGTCATGTCATGCTCGCTTCTTTGAGCACCTCCCATACAGCGCCTTTCGTGCTGACCGTATCCCACCTCCTCCGGCCTCCGATATAGCGTACTCCACTGACAGTCTCGTGTGTGCGGGGCCCTCACCGTCTCTTGCCTCTCCTACCGCGTCCCCTGCCCCTGTCCCATCCTCCCACGTTTTCCCTAGTGTCCTTCCCTCTTTGTCATCCTCCCTCCCTCCCCTCCCCCCTCGCCCGTTCGTGCCCCCACCGGTCATCCCCGTCGCGCCTCTCGGTTCCCCCCTTCTCGCCAGTCCGTGCCCCCCTCGCCCGTGCGTGCCCCCTTTGGTCATGCCCGTTCCACACCTGATTCCTCCTCCTCTCCCTCCCTCAATCCCCTCGCCTTCCACTGCCCTGACCCCCATAGCCTGTGCCTCGCCTCCCTCCCGTCCCCTCCTCCCGTGCCCGTCGTTCCCCACGCACCCTCCCCTCTTCTCCCATCCTCCTCCCCCCTGTGTCTCTAGCGACTGCCTCTGTACCCCCGCCCCCTCCTCCTCCCGCACCTCCTGTGCCTCTCCTTCCTACTTGCCTCCGTCGCATCGTCGTGGCAGTCCGCCGTCTGTCTCCCTCCTTCCTCCCCTCCTCCCCTCCCCGGTTTCCTCTCCTCCTCCTGAATTCCCGCCTGTGCCTCCGCCCGTTCCTCCCGCTCTGACCGCTGCCCAGGCCCTTGGGTCCCCCCGTGTGCCCGTCCCCGCACGGTGCCCTGACCCCGTCCTCATCTCCATCGAGGACATCCCCGAAAACGCTGCTCTGTCCTCCCCGGTCCACGGTTGTTCCCCGCGTTCCCTTGATCCCCCGGCCCCCCTTTCCTCTCGTCCCTCTGTTCTATCTGCCCCGCCGGCCGCTCAACCCCCGTCCTTACCTCCCCTCCTCAGTGTCCTCGCTCGCGAGACCCTCCCTCCCCTTCCTGTTCCTTTCCCATGCCTCTCTCCGGTCCCTGCTTCCTCGGCTCTTCGCTCCTCTCCTCCCCTGTCCTCCCATGCCCCACCGTCACGCCCTCGCCCCTTGTCTTGGATGCGCGAGCATGCTGCTTGGGCCCGGCCACCAGTCGTCCCGCCGCCCCCTCCCGCCATTCTCGCTGACCCCCTTTCCTCTTCCTCCTCTCCCCCCCTGCCCCTTCCCCCCCTTCCCCACCTCGCTCCTCTCCTCCTCCTTCTGGTCCCGTGTTGGACACCCCCCCTCCTCCTTCCCCTGTCTCCTCTCGCACTTGCTCCCATACTGCTCATGCTCTTGCCTGCTGCTTGCTCCCCCTTCCCCCCNCCTCAGTGTCCTCGCTCGCGAGACCCTCCCTCCCCTTCCTGTTCCTTTCCCATGCCTCTCTCCGGTCCCTGCTTCCTCGGCTCTTCGCTCCTCTCCTCCCCTGTCCTCCCATGCCCCACCGTCACGCCCTCGCCCCTTGTCTTGGATGCGCGAGCATGCTGCTTGGGCCCGGCCACCAGTCGTCCCGCCGCCCCCTCCCGCCATTCTCGCTGACCCCCTTTCCTCTTCCTCCTCTCCCCCCCTGCCCCTTCCCCCCCTTCCCCACCTCGCTCCTCTCCTCCTCCTTCTGGTCCCGTGTTGGACACCCCCCCTCCTCCTTCCCCTGTCTCCTCTCGCACTTGCTCCCATACTGCTCATGCTCTTGCCTGCTGCTTGCTCCCCCTTCCCCCCTCTTCGTCCGCCCCCGTCCCCGGTCCTGGTCTCTCTCCTCCACCATTCATCCCTACCCTCCCCGTCGCCCCGCCACCTTTGTCCTCCTGTCCGTCCGGGCCCCCTTCGGCCACGATCGCCCATTGCCCGCTCTCCCTGGCTGCTCCCTCTGCCTCCCCCTCCACTCTGGGCTCTTGTCCAGTCGATTCCGCGTCGTCGACTGTCCCGCCTCGCCCCCTCCTTCCGTACACCTTTCACCCGGGTCACGCCCATGGTCGTCACTTCTTTCATCTCGAGTTTTTCCATGCCCTCGATGCCAGCTCTGACCACTGCTTCGCGGGCGCCCCCGCGACTGCTTCCCATGCCCTCGCCGTCACGTCCTCCCCTACTGTGGGCTCTTCCCCCCCTTCCCCGGACGACTCCGATCCTCTGACCCTTGGCGATGCCTTGTCCCGCCCAGATGCTGCGACATGGCACGCGACGTGCTTGGCAGAGTTTGCCGCGCTCTCTGAGCACGGCGTTCTTGAGCTCGGTGATCTCCCCCCGGGTTGCATTGCGATCAAGGCCAAGTGGGTCCTCCACAAGAAGTTCACCGCCTAAGGCGCGCTTGACTGGTACAAGGCGCGCCTCACTGCCAAGGGCTACTCCCAGATCCCCGACGTTGATTTTGGCGATACCTATGCCCGGGTCGGTCGTTTCACGACAAGTCGCGTCGTCATCTGTGTGGCCGCTTCCTCCCAGTGGGAGCTTCACCAGTTGGACGTGAACAACGCCTTTCTCCACGGTCGCCTCGAGGAGGAGCTGTACATGGTTCAGCCTCCCATTTTTTTGGATGGCTCGAAGAAGGTGTGTCATCTTTGTCGGGCATTGTACGGCGTTCTTCAGGCACCCCGTTGCTGGAATGAGGAGCTCTCCTCCACTCTCGTTCGTGGAGGCTTCCGCCCCAGCAAGTCCAACCCATCTCTCTTTGTGGGGGGTACGCCTACGGTGCCCGCCTTCATTCTCGTGTACGTCGACGACCTCCTTATCACCTCTCCGTCCTCCTCCGCGATCATCGCGGCGAAGGGCCTCCTCTCCTTGATGTACCGCATGAAAGACCTGGGCCTTGCCACCATGTTTCTTGGGATGCAGCTTGAGCGTCTTTCCGGATGTCTCCTTGTTCATCAAGAGCGTTATGTTCTCACTCTTGCTGACCACTTCTCCTCTGTCGTTGACCTTTCACGACCCCTTCTCGCTGCCTCTTCCCCCATACCGCCGGGGACCCAGCTTGCCCTCCGCGTCACTCACGACACCTCGTCCGGCGACCTTGAGTCTGCTGTTGACTTTCAGTCAATCGTTGGGGCGCTCACGTACCTGGCCGGCACCACCCGTCTGGACATCGCCTGCTCGGTGAATGTCCTTGCTCAGTACGCTTAGGAGCCCCGTACGGCCCACCTGCGTGCGGCCGCGTATGTCCTGCGCAACGTGCTCGGGTCCGCCCACGCAGGCCTCCTCTTCCCTGTCGCGTCTGGCATGCCTCTTCTTGACGGATACGCAGACAGCGAATACGCTCGCGACGCCGACGCTCGCAGCCGTAGCAGCTTCGTCTTCCTCCTCGGGGCCGCTACCATCTCCTGGCACAGCGGCAAGTAAGGTTGCATCACTCGTAGCACGGGGGAGGCCGAGTACATGTCCTTGGGTGGCACGGCCGCTGTGGCTATGTGGCTCCGCTGCCTCCCAGGCGAGTTCCGTCTACCCACGCCGCCCGTGCCCCTCTACATTGACAGTGAAAACGGTCTTTCCATCGCCAAGAATGCTGGTGTGCTTCACTGCCGTACCAAGCACATTAACGTCGAGCACCACTACGTGCAAGATGTTGTCGCCGCTTGCGACGTTTCCCTTCACTTCATCTCCGTAGAGTTTCATCTTGCCAACTTCCTCACCAAGGCCCTTCACCAGCCTGCCTTTGCCTCTAGCATTGCGGCAGTTGGTCTCGGCACCCTCCCCCCAGCTGATTGATTCTCCTCCCTCTGTCCTGGCCTGCTGCTGCCGCTGGTGTCCGATGGTCATCTTCTCAATGATTGTCTCTCCTCTTGCCTCCCCCCCCCCTTTTCCTCCGTCACGTGCAGGTTCCCCTCGCTTGTCTCCCTCCTCCCTGACGTGGCCTCTCATTCTTGACCCCTACCCTTGCCTCCGTATCACTCCTCGTCTGTCCCGTGCACTTTGCCTCGTTGTGTTCTGTGTTTCTGGTTGGTGGGTGTGTAGGTCCTTGACTCCTTGGCCGTGGCGGGGGCGCCTGTCACCGAACGGGTCGCCTCAGCTGCTTGGGCGCTGGCGGCGCAGTCCGCGCTTCTGGTGGGGTGCTTCTGGCTGGGTGCTTCTGGATGGGTGCTTCTGGATGGGTGCTTTTGGAGCGGTACTTCTCGGCAGTGGCTTGGGGGCTGGGGCTCCCGGACAGTTGCCCCTGGGCTGGCGCTGCTGGTGGGGTGCTTCTGGTGGCGTCCTTCTGGCCGTGCGCTTCTCGTGGGGTGTTCCGGATGGATGCGGATGGGGTGCTTTTGTGGAGCCCTGCAGGATATCCGTGGTGGTGCTCACCTGCGTGAGAGCCGCTGTCGCCATTCCTTGCGGGCTGGCGTGTGACCAGTGTCTCCGTTGTCCACCCCTTTTGTCGTGGCGTCCTGTGCTGCGTTCCCTTCCGGTTGTGACTTTCTCTTCGTGTGGCTTGTGCTGTGGTGTTCAAGCTTTCTGCTTACACCGCCTACCCTCGCTTGCGCTATCGTGTTGAAGTATCAAACCTGACTAGCGCACCTAGATTAGTTCTGCCCGTTTAGGGTGTGTCCTAGCCTAATTCTGTACTCGCTCCCCGTGCAACGTACACCGGCACGCTGGGTTGCGCTCCTTGTTTGCTCGCTCTCTGTTGCCTTAGGTCCCCTTAGTTGCCTGTGTGGTTCGCCACGCTGGATGGGGAACCCTTGGAGCTGAGCCACGCGATCCAGTAGGGGTCCGCGTGGCTCGCTCCGAATGATTCATTCTTTTCCAAAAAAACATCCGTGTGTTTGCCTCGATCTGCTCTTACGCCTAAGTCCCCTGCCTCGATCCCCCTCAAAGCTCTCGAGAGCGCTCCCCCCCTCACAGCTCTCGAGAGGGACAGTCAGCCCCGCGGCTAACTCCCTGCTCCACCGGCCTCCCGCCTCCTCCACTCTCCTCCATCCTCTCTCCCTCCCCCTCACCCTGTCCTGTTCAACATCTCTCTCTCAAATTGTCTCCTCCTGTGCCCCCCAAATGAGGTGTTGGCACAGGAAGAGGCCCCATCCCTCGAGTCGTCTCCGCCTGTGCTCCCCTTATGAGGTGATAGCATAGGTGGAGGCATCTTTGGCTCTCCTTCCTATGATCTCTGTTGCTCTTTCGTGTCGTCCCCCATCCATCTCATCTCGCATCTCCCTGCTGACATCCAAGAGGCCTGCCACAACCTTGCACATGCTGCCCACTTTTCTCACTGCCAGCCATCTCCTACCGCCCAACACACGGTCCTCAACCATTGATATACAATTCTTGACCGTGTTGTGCTGCTCTCATCTCAGCCGGTGATTTGTGGCTGCCTGAGCACTGGGAGGGGGAGGGGGGGGGGCTCTGCGTGTGCCCAGCCAGCCACACATCACATGAAGCATCACCGGAACTAACTGCACCACCAACTGCACCAACACCACCAACCGTGCCAACAGCATCATCTGCACCATCAGCACCATCAGCACCATCAGCCCCATCCGCATGATCCACAACACCTGCACCATCTTTTTGTTACATCCCATCTTTTTATGCTTCTGCTCCTGCAATCCTGCGTCCGTGTGCACCCTATCCGGTCCCCCCAAATGAGGCGTTGGACCGGATGACTGCGGTTGGATCTGCTGCTGCTCCTCTCCTCTTGCGCCCTACCTCTTCCTCTGGGTTGTCTTCCTCCGTTCCTCCCATATGAGGTGATGGAACGGAAGAAGACCGCATCAACCCCATGGCATGCTTGATCCTCCTCCTCCGTTGCCCCCATTTGAGGCGTCGGAATGGAGGCAGGGGCTCTTGAAGCCTGTGCTCTTCCCGCAACTAACATTTCTCGGCGCCTTAGGGTAGTAAGCCAGGAAGAAAGTGGCATACAACATGCAACAACTGATGCAAGTGACATAGTATGTGTCGGCCGGGCTTGGCACGGCAAAAGGGCAAGAAGGGTTTTCAAGAGGCTTGATCAAGCATATGAGCACTGAGCCCAAAGTGAGACTGCCTGGTCTCACTCGATGCTCAACGAAGCAATCAGACGGTGAGCAGGCTGCCGGAGGAGCCAAGTGAGTCGGGCGATGTGACAGTCGAGATGACTGGTGGGCTCCTTGATCGGCCGGTCGCCGGATCCACGGAGCACGAGCAACATGGCAGATCTGAAGAGCACAGTCCGATGATCTTGCCAGGAGCTCCCCATGTCCATCGCTTGACAATGATGCAGCATGCCTCTGCATCGTCAGAAGTCTGTAAGGAGGATTACCAGAAACAGCACCGACAGACAGTCCTACCTTGTCACTTCTCAGCTAGATTCTCGAGTCCTTAATATCAGTCTAGTATGTTAGGATAGTAACTTCATTTGTAGGTAGCTTCATGTGTAATACACAAAATCAGGCATGCAGAAAATCGTTGGAATGTGCAGGAGATAAGCTTGCAGCCTGAGGCCCTGGTTTCGGCTCTTGACATGTGTACTGAGAGTAGCATTTGGTTTAGTGTTACCTCTGTGTATGTGTAATTGGAGCTAGAGGAGTTTCTGGAGTTAATGGAGTTTTTGGAGGATTCTTTTCAGTGACAGTTTTATCTATGATCCAATTGACCTCTGAGGCTGATCCT
>SZWC01003152.1:149029-164338 GCA_023375785.1 Penium margaritaceum | reverse complement strand
CGTGTCCATGCTCGTGCAGATCCTTGAGGCGGACCCAGCTGGAGACAGAGTTCCCTGAGGTGATGCTCCACCCGCTGGAGGCAGCCTGGCAGCCTACCCAGTGTACCAGAGGGCTCCCACAGCCCACGGACTACGTTTGGAGGTCTTCAGGATTTTCTCGGTGGACAGCCCTGCCAGGCTGATTTACATGTTTGTTTTCTTACACTCTCCGGCTGTTCCCGGACGTAGGCGTGTGACCAGTCGTTGTGTCTGTCTTTTCGTCGTGCATCCGTAGGATCAGACGGCGCTCCGTTTGGACGCTTGTGCGCAGAATTATGGCCAAAACAGTGGTTTTGGGCCGGTTCAGGTTTGACAGGCACCGCCATGTGCGCCACCCGCTGTGAGCCACGGCGGCTATTTATGTTGTGGACCTGTCATTTGTTATCCCTCTCTGCATTAACTTCAGTTGAAGCTTGAGATACAAGTGCACGTGTCTCTCCCTACCCTTGTTGTCCCTTGCATGACCTGTGTGTCAACCAGCCAGACCCGTGCTCTCAGGCTAGCAAGCAGAAAGGCTAGGAAGCTTCCTGGAATCTTCTCATAACCATGGTCAACGACCACAGTTTAGTGAAGACGAACATGTCGGCAGCACAGTCCCTCCCTCTCAATCACCTGCATCAGTGACGGGTGGGGTGTGCAATGAGGCTAGAGGTCACAGTGTGTACGAGACACGAAACCAACACTCCCCCATGACCCACAGCCGACACACGCAGCACACACGCACGATCGTCACAAGGTGTGACAATCACAACTGGACACGGATACGCACCGGGACAACGACTCAACCGGGAGCATCACGAGCACACAACAAGCCAACGGCATGGACTGCAACCTTGAAGACGTTGCTGCTGAGCGCCTTGTAAGGAAGTCAGCTCTCTGCTGTCGAGTGTCAACCCAAACGATCTGGACATCACCTACAGCCACTCTCGCGTGCACAAAATGATGCTCAACATTGATATGCTTAGTGCGAGTGTGATGCATGCCGTCATGCTCAGCAATGGCTTGGTGCTCTGATTGTCACACCGCAGAGTGATGTAGCGAATGGGCACATGCAGCTGCATGTGCCCAGTCGACAAAGCCAAATGGTCTCACAAGTGCCCGCCCCAAATGCAAGATACTCAGCCTTACTGGAACTGTGAGCAACACAACCCTGCTTGCCGCTCTTCCATGACACTACGGTGCCGCCGACAAGAAAGATGTAACCAGTACGACTGCGAGCATCAGCATCATGGGCCCAGTCACTATCTGTGTAACCGTCAATCACCACTGATGGTTGTGCTCTGTAGCAAAGACCAGTGCGAGCCGTGGAAAGTGCGTATCTGACGACGCGCAGAGCTGCCTCCAGATGTGGTGCTCTCAGACACTGTGAGAACTGTGCTAGGAAATCCAAAGTGAAAGCAACATCCGCCCTGGAAGTTGTCGCCAGGTACATGAGCAAGCCAATCACACAGAGGTAGTCCGTCACGCCAACTGGCTCCCCCAGCTTTGACACATCCAGTGTCTTCAGCAGCCTCCGTCCTGTTGGGGTCATGGGTTTGGAAGCTGTGGGCACTGTCTGAAGGAGTGGGCCGAAGCGCTCCCCCAGGCTGCGCACATAGGCAGCCTGGTGAACGTGGAGAACGCGGCGAGAGCGGTTGCGCTCTAGCTCCATGCCCAGGAAGACACGAGCCAGCCCCAAGTCCTTCATCGTGTAAGTGGACTAAAGGAGTGCTTTCACCGATCGCATAGCCTCCTGACTGGGTGATGCTATGAGCAAGTCATCCACAAAGACGAGGATTGCCACGAAAGGGGCAGGCGGAGGAGTGACAAAGAGTGAGGGATCAACCAAGCTACACTGGTAGCCGCCTTTTTGAAGTGTGGACGTGATCTCCTAATTCCAGCACCGGGGCGACTGTTTCAGACCATAGAGGGCCTTTCGCAGTGGCCACACTCTGTCAGTGCCATCGGAGAACACAGGGGGCTGAACCATATAAAGCTCCTCGTCCAGTTGACCATGCAAGAAAGCATTGTTGACGTCCATCTGCTCCAGCTCCTAGTCATGCTCAGCGACCAGACTCAGCAAGGCTCGAGCTGTGGTATAACGGCCAACAAGTGCAAATGTTTCGTCAAAGTCAACACCAGGGGCTTGGGAGAACCCCTTGGCCGTGAGACGAGCCTTGTACTTGTCCAGTGTACCATCGGGTTTGTACTTGCGCTGGAAGACCCACCATGCATCAATGGCTTTGCACCCTGGTGGCAGGTCGATGAGCTCGTACACAGCATGGTCGTCGAGAGCTTTCAGCTCGTCATGCATGGCGGCTTCCCACTGTTGAGCGTCGAGAGACGCACGTGCCTGCTGCGCAGTGGTAGGCTCAGGTGCCGGACAGGTGGTGCCAGTGGCCGCATGACACTCAGCCACGGCGTCAGCAATAGCGACAGCGACAACACGTGTGTGCTCGGAGACAAGCAGGGCATACCCTAAGGTAGAGCTGGGACGAACAACACTAGTAGCGAGCCCCAGGGCATCCATGCCTGTCGCCACAACGGGTGACTGAGCTGTCTGCTCATGAGACGGACGAACGGTTGTCGTGCGGACACTGGAGGTGCGATGGGGAAGTGCACGGAGACGCCCCCCTCGGACAAAGGGTGAAATGGGCGGTGGGCCAGTGGGCTCTACTGCCCCAGGAGGGTCAGCCACAGCTGGAGAGGCTGGAGAGGCGGGTGGCGACGCTGACGTGGGTGGCGACACTGACGTGGGTGTTGAACCCGACACGACTGGAGGGTCTGGAGTGCTTGACGAGCTAGACGACGAGGACGGGAGGGGCAGCGAGGCAGGTGGAGACATCGAGTTAGACGATCGCAGTAGAGTCGAGGGTGCCGGCTGCGAGTTTGCAGCCAGAGGGACGGAAGATAGGACCGGGCCGACTCCCCCCCCCCAGCCGAGAGAGCGGGAGAAGAGAGGCAACGGATGAGAGACGACTAAGATCACGAAGAAAGACAGACTCAAAGAACAAGGCGTCGTGGGACTCAACCACGCGCTGGCGCACTGGGTCCCAAAACCGCCAGGCTTTGGCCTGGGAGGAAACGCCCAAGAAGGGGCACAAGCGACCCCGAGGGGAGAGCTTGCTATCGCGAAGATCGTCAGGCAGCCAGACGGAAGCAATACAGCCCTAGACACATGCTAGACGAAGATCGGCACGAGAGGGTAATGGAGCGAGGAAGAGGACCATGTGGGACCCGATTTCAAACCCAAGTCATGTAGCTCATGGCCTCAAAGGCAAAGAGCAAGGGAAGACCAGACTCGGATAGAAGAGTCCTAACACCATTGGCGAGGGTGCGGTTCCAACGCTCAGAGACCCCACTTTGCTGGGATGTGTAGGGAGCAGAGGTCTCTAGAGACACCCCTTTAGACTCAAGAAAACGAGCCGTAGGGCCAAGGAATTCACTGCCGCGGTCGCTGCGGAACACTCGCAGAGAGTGCTGAGAGGTTCGTTCAGCCTGAGCAAGCCAAGTCTCAATGGTGGGACAGACATCGCTCTTGTGATGAAGAGCGAACACCCAACAAAAGCGGGAGAAGTCATCAGTGAGGCACAAGACATATCGGCCAACATTCCCAAGAAGGTCATGGGGAAGGGGACCCATGACGTCGGCATGGACACGATCAAGGGGATGACTGGACTGAGATTCAGAATCAGAGACGAAAGCATGATGCATTTTACCCAGTGCACAGTCAAGACAGTCCACAGGGCAGGGAGCCTGGAAGGTAGACGGTGACAAGCCCAAGGCGGGTTGAAGACCGAGCATGCTAGAGAAAGCATCGGTGTGAACATGAGCAAGACGGCGATGCAACATGCGGACAAGGTCAGGAGAGATAGAAGGAGCGACATGGGCAAGTGCGGTGCCAATAGAGGGAGCAGAGGAAGAAAAAAGGGACACGCGATACAACTTGTTACACTTGACCCCGCGTAGGACAATGCGATCAGTGGAACGGAGGTGGACAGTGGCAACACCGCGACTAGCAGCGAAGTTCATGTCCTGAGCATCAAGAGAAGACATCGACAGCAGGCTGAGTTCCAGGGAAGGAATGGACAGAATGTCAGGAAAGTACAGAACGCCAGAGGGGCCAACAAAACGAACGACACCGACACCCTGAACGGAGAGCAACTGGCCTGACCCAGTATGAACATAGTGCACAGACCCGGTAGGGCCAAGAGAGACAAACGAGTAGCGTACTGAGGTCATGTGGTGGGTGGCTCCTGAATCCAAGATCCAGAAGCCACCCGACCGGCGCACAGTGGGGAGGACACCACAGGTAGCCACAGTGCCAACAGGGGGAACGGGGCAGGACAACGAAGCACACGCAGCTAGGAAACGCGGGAGGACGACAGACTGCCAATGCTCAATCCACGGGACGGAGGGAGACAAGGACCCGAGCACGTGCCCCGGGGGGTCACCACGAAGCACTGAGTCTGACTGACACGTGGCCAACGAAGCAACACCCTCACCTCCCTGATTGCGAAGGCGCAGAAGCTAAAGAAGGGAGTGCTCCAGCTGCGGCTCGCCATCACCCACGACAGAAGCCGCTGGAGCCGGGGTCGAAGCACCCGAGGAGGACGGGAACCATGGCGGGACGGTGTAGGCTGATGACGGAGGCGCGGCTTAGGACGGTGCACCATACGGAGGAGGCCAGCCCCACAGGTACGGGAAGAGAGGAGGGCTGGGGGGCACCCCGACAGTGGAGTAGGCGTGGGCAGATGACGGGACAGCCGATGAAGAGGAGGGCGTGGCAACAGAGGAAGATGAAGATGCTGAAACACCGCCAGAGGTGTGAGCCCAGTGGATGCGCATGGCACGGGCAAGGCGGAGGTCATCTGGTGGAGTAGGGCACGCACGGGCGGAGTGCTCGCGCACTACGTGCGCTAGACCAACTCAAGCGCACGTAGTGCATGCAAAGCAGAGCTAGAATAAGCGCAGAAAAGCATCTTATCTTGAGTGTAGAAGAGACATTCGGTGTGAGGCGGCTTCTCGAAGGAAACAGTGTCAAGACCAAGGGTTGGCTGAGTCCAAAGGACCTTGGAAACAATGTCCGAGCTCACTTGGCAAAGACACGATGAAGCAAACGTTGGTGTTCTCAACAGAGAACACCAGTGATAAACACACGTGCAAATGTGGAGGAACGAGGGGAGGTAGAGGAAGTGGTACGCAACACACGATAGAGGTCATCGACAACTGAGGCATGACGAACACCGGCATGAGTGTTGAAAGAAGTCAAAGCAGCAGAGTCAGTGGAGTGCTCAACAAAGAGACACATCCTGGTATAAGCACAAACATAGAGTGGGTTAAGCTCAAGAGCAGGGACAAAGAGCACATCAAAAACTTACAAGGGGCAAGACGGACCACCAAACCGCACAATCCCAATTCCCAAGACAGGCAACAACAAACTAGACCCAATGCAAATAGTCCAAACGGATGCAGAAAGACCGAGTACAACGAGGTCACTACGGCGGCAAGTCATGTGATGGGTGGCACCAGAGTCCATGATCCAGGTGCCACTTAGCTCGGGATCAACTAAACAACATGCCACTGAACACTCTTTCATTGCTGGGCGTGAAGCAGTTTGGGCCATGATGGTGCGAGGTGTGTGGAACCTCGTCAGTCGTCATCTCCCTGTCATCCCCCCCCCATGTCATACTTGCTGGCACCGACACAAATATACGCTCCACAAGAACGTGAATCACGTCCTCACGTCTGTTGTCCTCCATCTCCTCCTCATCCCAAGTACCAACCTGTGATGAGGGGTGCTGAGTTCAATGTGTTGTATAGGGCATAGATTGTTGAACGGATGGTGCAGCTCCAGCAGGTCCTCTTGGTTTCTGTTGTGAGCACCCTGAACGAACCCTTGGTAACGCCGTGAACTCCTATAGTGCAACCGTTTGACATTGTTGCTAGCGGCACATCTCATCCTGCGTCCGAAGAAGGTCGTTGATTGCGAGTGAATGCAACAGCAAAATCATGATGCCAAAAGAGGAGGAAGAGAGGGATTCTCCTAGCCCCTTGTCCTTATCACGGACCGACAACATCGGTGCTACTTAGTATGGACTCAAACGTCAACGTTGTCAGAATCAATAATCATTGGCATTCCTGGAGGAGATGGAACGCTGGCAAAAACGTTGTTTGAGCCACAATAGTGACGTCAGCATAAGGTTGCCAAAATGAAGCGACATTTGAAGCGATTATGCGTCAGATGATGTTGAAGACAATGGCGGTGGTTTCGTGCAAACAACCTCTAAAAAGTCAAAAACGTCATCATTTTTTTCTTAGCCCAAAGTATGGAAGAAAAAATCTAGATCTAATGGTGTTGTTTCATTTCTCAAAACTTGTATGGTACAAAATGATACAGGAGTGGATACGATTGATAGGTTTTTGCAAGAGCTTTCTAACAAGCCCTTAAATGCCAAAAGCGGTGGTCATATGGGACAATTACACTCTCTCGCGTCCGAGGAGGGTGGTCAGTTTGACCTGAGTGAAGCTTCTGGGAACCTTCACTGACCCTTTGTCAACATAACGTGCCCCAATTGCTGTTGGCGAGGGTTGGGCAACCCTTGGCTGCCCCGTGGTGGTGGCGTGGTAATGCTGTTGTAAGGGTATCTCCGCTACTATAATCTGCTTCGGCGAGTCATCGTGGTTGGTGGGTCCTCCCAGGACCGCGGCTTTTTATTTGACTCTCACTGCTACTGCCAATGTTGCATCTCTGCTGTGCAGCTCAGTAAGGTTTGCCTCACCACTCTAATGCCATGAGAAACTACTAGGAAGCTTCCTAGCCTTGCAGCTATTGAAGTGGGGACACAGTCTAGTCAGCTGGCGCACCAGTAAGCAAGCAGGTGTAAGAAACAGCAAGAGTTAGGCTAGGGAGACACGCAACGTCTCATAAGCTCCAATAGCTTAGTCATGGAGAGATGGATGAAAAGTGACAAGCACACATCATGAATATCTGTTGCGGCGTGCGGCAGGTGACACACACGGCGTTGTCAGTTTGTCCTAAAACTGGCCCAAATCGACTATTTTGGTCGTAACTCTGGGCACATGCATCCAAACGCAACATCGTCTAAACTTGGAGATGCAAAATATTGAGCCGGATGCCTGTCACACACACAGGTCCGGCATTTATCAGTGGACACACAATATAAAACATGCAAATCGGGCTCAGGATCTAGTCCACCGAGATGACTCTATTGACGATAGAAAAACCGGAGCACCCCAGCAAGCACTCGAGAAGCCGTGCCAGTCGTCTCGGAGCTGCACGTGGGTGGAGCCACCACTCGTTGGTGCTCCAGTCCTCATTAGATCTGCATCAAGGATCTACATGAGCATGGACATGGCCAAGTGGTCACAGCTGGCCACAATAAGATGTACAAACAGACTGGAACGAATCACCTCACAACAGCGGTACTTAGGTTGCTTGACAAAGCGAGATCCACCTCGTGCACCACACACGAGGTGTGACCCCCGCCACCCATGGGGTCAAGCCAAACCTCACAAAACATTCTACAAGTGGCTATTGCTGTGAAAATCTAACAGTATGTCCTCAGCAAGATCAATAGTCCCCAGCTAACCAAAGCACTCTGCAACCAGCAATCATCCTCAAGTGTATGTGGAAATGCCACCATCGTGTGTTTTTTGGACTGTACTCCATGTTGGAGATGTCAAAGAACTGCTAGCTGGTCCATCAGCACAAGCCCAAAGCTATCCAATTGGCATCGGCAACATGAGTGAAGCAGGCGAGGCCCACGCGATAATCAAACGTGTCCATGGTGCCACTTGGTTTACATTGCAGCCATGCTCACTCATTCTCCTGCAAAGATCCAGGTGTGTCAGACCTGTTGAAAAATTGCCCCTCTGCATGCCCAAGCGCGACGTCGGGAGGCGCCGACGAGCCGCCAAAAAGTGGAAACTCCGTGCCGGTGGATCTGGCGACTTAAAGATTGCTCGGATCCTTAAAGTTGAAGAGTTGCTGAATTCGTTGGAAGTTGTTTCACCATAATCGAACAAGTATCGAGGGAGATATGGCCTTCCAAAGTTGGGGTGTGCGCAGCAGCTCCGGGAGCCGGCTGCGACTCGAAATCCGGTGGATAATTGATCGGCCCGAGTAACAAAAGCACCATCTGGAGATTTTGCCCAGGAAGGTCTGCCGAGGTGTCCGGTGGATAATCCACCAGATCCGGTGCTGCAGTTTGTTACTAAGGGACTTCGCCAAAATCCTGGCTCGGCGTCCGAAACTCATTAGTACATTTTGTTAGTCAGGGACTTGGTCAAAAATCTGACTGAAGGTCCGCGGACAGGTTTCGAACCTCATCACACCCCATCACCAAACTCGACCTAAAAGTGGGGAGGGTGCGTTGAAACAGTGCAGGGGACCCCCACACCACGTGCAACAGGATCTGCGCCTTGGGAAAGGCCTCCTCCCAGGTGGAAGGTCGACTAGCTCGTAAACTCCGTGCTCTCGGATGGCACAAAGCTCATCCTCGCAGGGTGCACGCCAAGCGTTAGCACCTGTGATAAGAGAGCTTCACTTAGTGTGCCCAGGTCAGGCGCCATAGAAGGGGAGCTCTGCTTGGCAAGAGCACACGCCTCAATGCTAGGTTTGACGACCACAAGGTCAGCTGGTGCATCAGAAGCGATATGAAACTCGTGAGTGACGAGATTGAGCCCAACGGGGCATTTTGGATGTACCTCTCTGTGCTCATTCGGACACTCAGGCCTAGGACCTTTGTGTCGGGATTGCCACTCACAATACTGTGATTGGAACGCCTAGGTGCGAAGCCTAACACTCGCTGGACTCTAGAGTCCAATGGTCGAAGACGACCACCGGGCTCACGTGAGTAGCCTATGCACGAGGATGACCTGAGGGCTGAGAGAGAGGCATTACCACTGCTGGTGAGGGCTGACGCAAAGGAGGTGGTGATGCCGTGCGATGCATGTGTGGGAGACACAGGACTGGGTGTGACAATAGGAGCAGGTGAGGCAGGACCACGCACATAGGCAAGAGTACTGGCGGACACAGATACGGGAGCATGGACACCTATGGGGTGCTAGGGAAAACGGGTAGAAGTTGATTGTGTTGGAGAGGAATCTGGGCTGATAGCGATGATCGTTGGGTCATCATGAGCCGTTGACCAAGAACTTGAGGGAGCTTGAACGGACTCATCAGCCAGGCGAGAGGTGCTTGCAAGTTCAGACCAACCCATCTGTCAAGAAACCTCACATGTGGGAACATGCGAGACGGACAGGGACGTGATCAATGCCAGATGACGGTAGGTGACAGACTCAAAGAAGAGCGCGTAACGTGACTCAACGATGCGACAACGAGCAGGATCTAAAAAACGCTAAGCCTTTGACTGCGAGGAGTTGCAGACAAAGGCATACAAGCAACCCCGCGGTGAGATCTTGGAACCCCTGCTGGTCCTCAGTGTACCACACAGAAGCCAAGGACCCCCAAACACGAGCGAGGCGTAGGTCAGCACAGTGGCCAAACTAGAGCTCGTACGGTGTGACGTGGTCCGAAAGGGGAGTGTGCGGGAGGTGGTTCCAGACCCAAGTCATGTAGGCAAAGCCTTCAAAGGCGAAGGACTCTAGAAGACCGCACTCAGACTGCATAGCACGAACTGCATCCTCCATGGTGCGGTCCTAGCCTTCAGAGACACCGTTCTGCTGAGGAGTAGGAGGAGCAGAGATCTGGTGAAAAACGCAGTGCTCAGCGAAAAAATTGTCCATCTTGCCAAGAAACTTGCCGCTGCGTTCAGAGAGTAAAGTATGCATCGTGTGGCGGGACTGCCGCTCAGCCATCACTACCAGAGACAAAGTGCAAGAGCGGCATCACTCTTCTGGCATAGGCTATAAACCCACCGCTTCTGCGTGAATTCATCAGTCAGGGTCAGGACGTATCGATCCCGATCGGACAGAGACTCGATAGGGAGAGAACCTGGAAGGTCGGAATGGACTAACTCGAGAGGGAAAAGAGTGCGAGAACGAGAGTCAGGGTAGGTGCAATGATGCTTCTTATCCTGAGGGCAAAAGAGACAGTCGGTCTTTCACTGCTTCTTGAAAGAAGCTATGTCAATACCGAGTGCACGCTGTGTCCAAATAGCTTTGACACAGTGTTGGAGCCCACATGACACAGACGGCGATGCAGCAATCACTGGTGCTCATCGAACAAAATGCTAGTGACAAAAACACAAGTAGGAGGGGAGGGGGAGCAAGGAGGAGGAGAAAACTAAGAGACACGATACAAGTCATCCACCATAGAGGCATGAAGGACAACGCTATGAGTGTCAATAGTAGTCACCATCGTAGAGTCTGCAGTGTGCTCCACAGAGAGTCCCATCAGTGTGAAGGCACGTACAGAAAGAAAACCGAGCTCAAGATCAGGCACAAAAAGCACCTTGGAAAGGTATAAGGGGGCAAGAAGGACCATGGAAGCACACAACCCCAACACCCCGGACCGGTAAGGACAGACCAGAGCCTGTGCGGACGGAATGAACAAACACAACCAGACCGAGAACAAGAAAGTCACTACGCCAACAAGTCATGTGATGAGTGGCACCAGAATGGATGATCCAAGTGCCATCGGGATCACGAGTGGAAAACATCACAGTACAACGGGCAATGGAACACTTGGCCTCAAATGGGCTCTGGGCAACAGGAAAGGAGGAACAACGAAGGGCACAAAGGTGAGACTCCTGAATCCAATCGATACTGTCAGGCCCATCGTCATCACATGATAGATGTGCCCCCCCACACAAGTCATCACGAGCTACGAGGACAGACAAAAAATAGTATGTGCACCACCCGACTGTGAAAACACACTCGCACCTCCCTGAAAGCGAATCGTAAGAAGGTGACGGAGCTCGGCGATGGTGCGGTCACGTGGGTCCGGGTTGCCACTGGTCGCCGGTAATGAAACGGGAACTGCTGCATTCGTGGTCGCCACATGCCGAGAGGATGTGCTGTTTGATGTAGACCGTAGTGCATGCGCAGTCTCATGCCCGAGAGTGATCCACACCCAGTCGAGTGGCTGCTGGTACTCGGTGTGGCAATGAGTGCCTCCATAGTTGTAGTAGTGAAGAGAGCGTCCACTACTACCACCCGATGGTTGTTGCTGCTGTGACGGCTACTCACCCAAACCGCGCCTCCGTCTCCCCTTCTTCCCCTTTGCTACTACTACCATCCCCTGTGTCAGAATCGGGGTAATTGGGGTGGAAGGGGAAGAGAAGGACGTGCCAGAGGATGGGGGAGTAGAGTACAAGAGGGGCGTTGGTGGTGATGCGATGACTGTTGCAGCGAGGGGACTCTCCTGATGAGCTACGGCTGCCTCATGGGTGGAAGTCACCTGAAGAAAAAGTTGATGCGCCCAAGGAAGAAGCTGTAGGGTGGTGGAGAAGGGATCGAGCACTGCGTCGCTATAACTCATGAAGATGTCTACGTACTCAAGGTGAAATTTGAGCATGATTGTGCGGACTGCCCACAGTTGTGTACCCCTTGAGGTCCCAAGGCGCGTGTAGATGTGCATGGTGAGTCGCCAGTAGTCAGCTGTAGACTCGGTAGGTCCTTGACAAAGGAAGTGGAAAGCACAAATGTGGGCGGCACGGGTGGCGTGCATCTCTACAACAAGGAAGGATAATGCCAAGTCCCAGCCTCCACGTGGATCAGCACGTGCGTGTGTGCCGGCCTCTCCAAGGAACGAGTGGAATTTGACGACGGTCTCGCGCGGCATGGCGTAAAGGAGTCCGCGCATCGCCCTGGCCACTTTCAGCATTGTGCTCGATCCGTCGACTGATACGGCCTGTGGTAGTAGGGCCACAGTCCCTCTGAAGTGGCCCAAACCTGGAAAAGGATTCACCAGCAGTCGAAATCGTCCTCGCTGACATACCATGAAGGCGGTGTCTCACAATCCTTGGGGTGCCGCTCCGTAGGGAGAGCAACCGTAAGCTGAGAAGGACGAAGGATGGGGAAGACATCGGGAAGAGGAAAGTCACTGGGTTGGAGATCGGGCGAGGATCGAGTCTCGGGAAGAACGGGACCAGTCGCGTGTGGGGGCCGGGAGCTCGTCTCGAGCTAACGCAGACACTCCTAAAGCACACAAATCTCACTCTTGTGAGAGCCGCCCTCCATGCCTTGCATGTCAGGATCCTCATCCCAAGGATCGAGAGGTGGTGGGTCGCGTCCTACTCCTGCCACCGGCGCTTGTGTTCATTGATATGCAAAGGGTGCGACTCCGACCGCTTCCTCAAAGGCCTGCCGTGGGGCCGTGGTCTGACCACGAAGAAGCCCAGTGACTATACGGATGGCGTCAGTCTACTGTTGTTGCAGACGGCGCATCTCGTCTTGCTAACTCCGCAGATCCTCAATGGCCTGCAAGTGGGGCTCATGACCCCTGAGGAGGAAGAAGAGGGGTCTAATGGTCTTTTGCCCTTATCGCTGGTCCGAGCCATGTCAGCGCTCAATATTGGCCAAGATGTCAAACTGGTTGGATTACAACCGTCAGAATTTCTCGAGGATTTGAAATGCTGGCAACTCTTGACTTTTCCAGCCTAAAATTTGACTAAGGCAAGTGCTGATGTCAGCAAGGGTTTGCTGACGTCAGCACAAAATCTCATGACGTCAACAAAAAATGCTGATGCGGGGATAGCCCTCCCCCCTTTTCAGTGACAACCTTTGTGGTTGTTGCACGAGCAAGCGAAGCTCCGTAGGAGCCACGCGAAAGCTACGCAGAAGCTGCGTAGCAGCTTTCGCTCACCTATTGCTACTGCTGCATTGGCACCTACAGCAGCAGCCGCGTGGCTGCGTGCGTAGCTATGGAAGGAGCTGTGCGTTGTTGTTGGTGTTGCTGCACGCTGCAACTGCTGCGCGCTGCTGCCGCCAGCGCGCGCTACTGCTGTCGCGCGCCACTGCAGCGCTACTGCTCTGGTGCATTGCTGCTGCTGCTAAATGCTGCTACTACTACTGCTGTTGCACGCTATTACTGCCCGCCGCTGCTGCCGTCGCCGCTACGCAGCGCTGTTGCGCGCTACTCCCGCACCGCACAGATGTTGCTGCACGCTGCTGCTGCCGCACGTTATTGCTAGTGCTGCCTATTGCCGCCTTCTACAGCAACAGCCTGCTGCTGCCGCTGCTAGTGCCAATGTCGGCAGTTGTCGCAACAACCTGCTGTAGCTATTGCTTGTTGCTGCTAGCGGCTGCTGCTCATGCCCTCTCACGTGATGATGGTGGGTGACGTCGACGGCGGTCGGCTGTCGTCGACAGGTCCCTATGGATCTGCTGCAACGGTGACTCTCACTGCTGCTGCTCTGTTGCGTCTCTGCAGTGCAGCTCGGTGAGGACTGTCTCACCGCTCTGATACCATGAGAAGATACATGGAAGCTTCCTAGCAACACAACTGTTGACCGAGCGTCAGTGCCAGGTCACACGGTGACGACAGTCACAATTCGTGCACACAACGGCAAAGGTCTTGCTAAGAGACACAAGGCAAATTGTCATAATGCTTCAATAGAATTTGTAGAGAGAAATGACAAATGACAGGTCCATGGCATGAGTACCTGCCACGGTGCACAGCGGTTGTCGCACGCGGCAGCACACAATATGTCCTAAAACCGGCCCAAAACCACTGTTTTGGCCGTGAATCAGCGCACACATGTCAGAACGCTACGCCGTCTGAACCTAGACATGCAAAACCACAAGCCGGATGCTAAGACTAGTCACATGCATGCATCCAGCACCAAGCGGTGGACACACAATGCAAAAACATGCATATCGGGTCCAGTGATAAAATCCTATGTTCTGTAGAAAAACTGCGGGAGGTCTTCGGCAACGTCCAGAGCTCCGGAACGGTCGTCAGTCAGCTCCAAGCTGGTAGTCCACCACCAGATGACGGACTGGTACCACCAGGGTCTGCATCAGGGATCTGCACAAGTATGGACATGGCCGAGTGGTCACAGTAAACTGTATAGGTCGACAGGAATGTCACAAATCACAAGACTAGGTTAGTGTGGGAGGGCTCTCTCACCAGCCCTCGTTCTTGCTGTGAACTCAGCCGTTGCTCCTTTGCAAGTGCATTTTTGGTGCTAAACTTTGAGCTTGGGTGTTCTCTCTCACAGTTGAGCAGCAAACGTTGCTCAGGTGGGAAGTGTGGGCGCAGCAAGCCACACACTTCAGTCCAAGTGTGTGAGGCGGCTTAAAATAGTCTTTCCAAGACTAGTGCAGCATCATGTCAAGTAGACACGAGTCCCTAAACTTTGCCCGTGGTTTTGTTTATCCTTTCATTTGTGGCCCACCACGTATCGACCCCAAGATTATTACGCCAATCGGCGGAGGAAGTTTTGGCCACTTGCGCGGACCTGCGGTGTTCCGTTCCAATGGGTTTGGACAACTTCAGCCACTTTCTAGAATGGTTGACAGAAGTGTCGCGAACTGTATCAATGTTCCAATACTGTTTGATTGAATTTTCAACGACGCTGAATTCTTGTAAACCGCGACTCATTATTCTTGAAGCCCCCCCACTTCTCGACAAAGCTTCTCGAAGCAGCCACTCACCGTACGACCTCGCACGCATCACTCAGCTCGAGCGCTAAGGACTTAACATATGCCTCATTGTGAAACCCATCATTGTATGTTCGTGCTCGAACTGTTGTCTCAAGATCACTTATTTGTTAATGAAAATGATCCATTTATCCTAATTTCCGGAATCGTCTATTGGTTTGCACCTCATCCCTTTGAACCACCTACGTTCTACTCGACATGGCATCACCTCACCATGGTAACGGGTGCCATTGTACTTTCACGATGCTTGAGATAACAGGGCAGTGCCGGGTATACGATTGAACTCCCTACATCCTTATCGTTTTTTGGGAGGAAGGTGAACATTGTAGTGATGAGGTACGCCTTTTGCCCTGGTCATACAAACTGGCTAATTCCCAGGTCGCCCCCATTTTCGGGCGACCATGTCTGAGACGACCCCATTCAGAGAAAAATGGCTAGGTTGCCCCCATTCCGAAAACAACTGGCTAGATCGCCCCCATTTTTTTATTTAGTTTGCCAGCTTGCCCCCATTCTGAGAATCATCGCTATGTTGCCCCCATTTTTTCAATGAAACGTCAAGGGTTTGGGATAAGGGATTTCGACGTCTGCGGAGGCCTGCGAAGACGTCATCGTTCAGACGTGCGGCATCACCAAACGAACGAGACGGCCCCCGCCACCCCCATCCCCAACCAACGAACTAGGCGTCATCGTTTGCAGGTT
>SZWC01003152.1:138713-146213 GCA_023375785.1 Penium margaritaceum | reverse complement strand
TACGTATACGTATACGTATACGTATACGTATACGTATACGTATACGTATACGTATACGTATACGTATACGTATACGTATACGTATACGTATATGTATATGTATATGTATACATATACATATACATATACATATACATATACATATACATATACATATGCATATGCATATGCATATGCATATGCATATGCATATACATATACATATACATATACATATGCATATACATATGCATATACATTCACATATACATTTGTAAAAAAATGATAGCATAGGTGCATTGTTTGGTGACATTTCTGTATTCTTCGCCCGACGACGGGATTTATGTTTCAGTTATCATAGGTGGCGGTGTGCACGTAACTGTACTTGTTCATAGGTGTCGTCCAACAGAGTTTGACCGAACCTGATTAGCAGGTAGTCGGATCGTGTTCTCGTGCGATGTATCATCGAGGTCCGATCCACATGAACAGCTTCACAAAATAAAACCATCTCTTGCATGGGTATGTTGAGATTTTATTGTAACCTAATGCGGATAGTTCACTCGGCGGCTGTTCATCTAGCCGTCTAAAATATATTTTTTTCTTTTTCTGATCAGGTTAAAGCGTTCTTTTTTAGTTTGCGTCATCGACGATCAGACTTTTATATTCACGCGTCCCTAAAAGACCTCGAACGTATGACTTTCGGGGTCGTGTTTGATAGTGAATCCACGAAACAGCGCAATGGACTTACGAGCATGGGCAGCTTTTGCTGTCCATGCTCGTACGTCGATCGCGGTATCTTCTTTGTTCTCGCTAGGAAATTGGAAGGAAGCTCTATATTTTAGTATGGTCAATGTTTCCTCTGCCTTTAGAGACGCCCTATGAGGCTATAAGATATATGTACAATGTCTAACCCGTCACATGTAAAAGTCGACAACAAGGATGCGAGCATGTGTGGACGGCGGACACGGCGGACCTGGTGTCCGGAACGATGTACAGTACGTTTTCATAAACTGATTTTCAGCCAAGTGCGATACAAAATATTATCATTATCTTGCCCCCACTTTTGATAGTGGGGGCAAGATGTCGATGATACTTCATCCGTACTGGGCATCGTAGCCATAATTCCCCGAAGCACCAAAATGGGGGCGACTTGGCCATGACTTTTCGGAATGGGGGCGACCTAGCCATTTTTCTCAAAATGGGGGCGTCTCAGACATGGTTGAGCGAGAATGGGGGCGACTTACAAAGTTGCCCCATACACACGTCCAGGTTGCACTCCAGAAGGGAGGTAGATCATGACCGTTTGATAGCAGAAGGGCGAAATGTCTCATATATCCGCGCAAGCATGAACATAAGCCTGACATATGCGCAAGTTAAATAAAAACCACACCATACCCAAACACTTAAATTTTATGTACGATATTTCCACGGCGCTTACGATTACGTCGACGATATCCGTGCATGTTTGAAAATCGTCAACATATCTGGCATAATGTTAATTTTTGTTGAGTATGGATATGGCGTCAATTTTAGGGGATGTGAAATGACTTTTCGTCTCTAAGTTACAGGATTACGTTGTTGACAGTCGTCACCTCCGACTTTTCACATCGTTGACGTGTACAAGTAACTTTGGTCACTGTGATTTATGTATGTCGTCGACCATTGGCGTCCCGTCATTTCAAATATAGTTCAATGTCCCCAAACTACTTGCCATCATAAATCGGAGGTCGTACTATTTCGGCATAGAGACACCCGAACCGACTATTCATCGTTGGTT
Organism: Penium margaritaceum; assembly: GCA_023375785.1. NCBI lineage: Eukaryota > Viridiplantae > Streptophyta > Zygnematophyceae > Desmidiales > Peniaceae > Penium > Penium margaritaceum. Next base: position 144,457 of record SZWC01003152.1, on the reverse strand, counting down.
TTGTAGGACCCTTTTTGACCCTTTTTGATGAACACTACCTTTCATTGCGGGAGTTGACATGTTATCTTGTGCCAGTCTGGCACAAACCTTGCTGGTAGGTAGGACATATGTTGAACAATCTCCGCGTCGTCGAGGTGCATGCTTCGACGTCGATACATCGAAGTGCATGCGGTCGTGGTATCGTGTTCTCCAAGGACGTCACTGTCCTCACGGAAAGAAGTGCCTCGTGCCACGTGCGCAATGTGGCACGAGTCCTGTTGTCTATTGTTGACAGTTTCGCTACCGTTGGGTGCACCCTCTCGTGAGCTCTCAGTCAGTTTCGTCAGACTTTTTTTTGCCTGATTGCACTGTCAGAGCTCGCGTGAGCAGCAGAGGGACCGCAGCTATGGCGGAGGCTTCTGCGCCCGGTGAGAATGGGCATATCATGTATTTAGTCATGGAATTTTATTCTGCATATCCACTTTGAAGATGGCGGCACAACTCAGCTGGGCACAGAGCCGTAGACGTCCCTCTCATGGCTTGCCTCCAGTCACACCATCACGAGGCACCCCTTCAATGGTGCACAAGCAGCCAGGACTAGCGTCTCCGTCCCAAGTCCAAGTTTATGACGAGGACTTGGAGCGTCAACAGCAAGCACTTGTCCAAGTAATCTCCCCTGAACAGGTTGGAAACAGCACTCTACGTCTCAGTTGTGGGGCCCATGGCCATGGTAATGCATGGCGGTTGGTTGTGTATGATAACACCCCGGTTGACTGTCGCGTTGTTTGTAAGTGACCCCTGTTTTCTGTGTGTTTTTGCGTGCAGGGTCCTCGGATGATGAGCCGGACGATGCGACCCCCAAAAGGCGCAAGACAACAGATAAGTTCCCGCCCGGCATGGTGTTTCCCACAATGGACGAAGCAAGGGCTGCGGTTGACGACTACGCCATAGCCAACCGCATGAGCGTGCGGTGGCTTCGGAGTGAGAAGACTCGTTTCGAGGCACGTTGTGGACAGTGGAAGGACAACAAATGTCCGTGGTTGCTGAAGGCGCATGTGGACGCGAAGCATGGCAACGTCGTCGTCAGCCAGTTCGTTGACGGCCACCACTGCGTGCCTAGCACAGGCCGTGGTGACCCTACAAACACAGTGCGCTGGGTGAGTCGACAGATTGCGTCCACGTTGAAGCGCAACCCCACAGCCAATGTCAAGACACTGGAGGCCGTAGTCAGGAAGAGCGCTGGCAAGGAGGTGGACAAGAACACCCTCTACCATGCCCGCTCGAAAACACAGGAGCGTATAATGGGCCCCAAGGACAAGACATGGTCACTGTTTCCGGTTTACTGCGAGGAGGTACGTACAGCTACTTGTTTTGTACCACTTTTCATGCACTACTGCTCATTGGTTTACACTGCCGGTCTAAGTGTTCAATGTGTTCTTGTCTAATTGCAGCTCATGCGTGTGGATCCCAACACCCACGCAGTCGCGGAGGCCACCGAGGATGGGGTCTTCCATCGGGCCTTTGTTGCCCTTGGTGCAACTGTCCTTGGTTTTCAACACTGCCGCAGGCTTCTAAACATGGACGAGACGCACCTGAAAAACGGCCATAAGCAGGTTTTACTCAGCTGCCAGTTTTTTTTATGCCAACGACAACGCGGTGCCGATGGCATGGGAGATGGTGAGCGGGGAAAACGATGACAACTGGAAGTGGTTTTGCTTCCACTTGTCTCTGGCTTACCCTACTGCTATGCAGGAAGGCACGATGGTCATAAGCGACCGCGACAAGGGTTTGTTGAACGCGGTGGCCGAGAAGCTGCCTGGAGCCCAGCACAGCTACTGTGCGTACCATTTGCTGAAGAACGTGCGACAGAAGCATCGCAAGCAGGTGTGGTATTGATTCTGGAGGTTGGCGCATGCACTGACAGAGGCGGAGTGGCAGAGGTGCGAGGAGCAACTACGCCGGATCTCTACACATGCGGCTGTCATGCTGTTCGGTGCCAACAGGGAAGGCGGGACCCCGAGGGCGTAGTGGAGCAGGTTGTACTACCCCATTGGACGCGGCGGGCACAGCACGTCCAACGCCGCTGAATCATTGAACGCACGAATTCTCGAGGTCCGCAAACTTTTCTCCTTAACCTGTTTTGTGGCGTTGTACACTTGGGTGCAGCGGCTACTTGCAGACCGCCGGAAGCTCAGCAAGCTTGTGAAGGGCCAGTTTGCACCAACCCCGGAGAAGCGCATGCTGAACGCGTCCGTGAGCAGCGCGGACTACGAGGTGGAAGAAGAGGGTCCGCACTCGGGTACGGTGTTAGGGCCGAGCAACCGTCCGCGGCGGGTGAACGTGCAAGACAGGGCGTGCACATGTGGTGCGTGGAAGGAGTGGGGGCAGCCATGCGTGCATGCATGTGCATTTTTTGTTCGCAAGGGGGAGAATCCAGAGGCACTCGTGGACGTGCATCACACACGCATGGCATACCGGAGAACATACAACCATCCCATGCCAGGGGTGAACCCCGTCCACCTGAAACACCCAGAAGACAAGCAGTGGTGACAGCCGGAGCCCAAGCATGGTCCAGGTTGTCCGGAGAGTGCAAGGTGGGAGCGGGAGGATCGGCGAAAGAAGAACTACATCTGCCCCTAGTGTGGTGTGAAAGGGCACACAAAGAAGAAGTGTACAAACCCTCCTGCAGTCAGTGGTGCAATAGCAGCAGCAGCAAACTCCCTGCTGTGTCGACTAGAAAGAGCAGCCGGATGCTTTCTCGGCGTGCCTACAGGTGAAGGAGGGGCTACCAGTCAGGCTGGAGCCAACCCATGGACCGGTGGGACAGAGGGTGCTGAGGACACAGAGGCGGGTGCCATTGGGACCTGGTGGGCAGCTGCACGGGCGGAAGCTCACAGTGCTGCAGCCGGGACTGCAAACATGCTAGGACCAAGCCTTGGCGGGTTCAACACTGCAAGAGCTGCAGCAAGGGGTGCAGCTGCTACACCACTTGGGCAAGCAAGTGCCACGGGTGGACGCGCAAGTGCAGCCGCAATTGCACACGCAGTGGGAGGTGCGGCAGTAGCAAGTGGTGCAGGTGCAGGACCACTGTATGATCCAGAGAACGACAACACATGACTCCGGTGAAGAGGAGGTCTACGACCCTGAGAGATTCATTTTGGATGACTCGGACGAGGAGGAAGAGGACGAGGACAGGTACGAGGACCTAAGGGAGCAACATGAGTGGGAGCGTCGTGAGGAGATGTACCAACACGTAGCAGCCGTGCAGGATGCCTATCGCGTCAAAGAGTAGTGGGACGACGAACCCGACGACATGGAGGACTACACGTACATGTAAGTCGAGTACTTGGTCCTTTCCATACATGTGAACTACATTGTTTTCCTACTCAGTGTGTCAATTGCTTGTTTCTTACCCCCAGTGCTAATGTTCTACCACTTGTCCATGAAGGTGAGGGAGCTTCCATGACTGTTTCAGGCAAGCAAGCAAGTGTGTGGTGCGGGTCATACCGCACATCGCCAAGACATGGAGGGGTTAGACAGGCAACAACTACAAGAAGGCATGGAAGGGCGGCTCAGACATGATGTGGCCCAACACATGGGGAAGCCCCTACTTCAGTAGTGGTGCTTGGTAGAGGACCAAGTCATGGTGGGGCGAGTCAGACAGCATGTGGCCCAAGACACGGAGAAGCCCCTAGTCCAGCACTTGTCCTCATTTGCTGTACTGTTGGACATGTATGCAATTAATTTGAAAGAAATGTTTCCTCCATGACCATGATTTGTGGGTATGGCGTGCAAATGTTTCCTAAGATAATAACGATATGTCCACGGAAGACATCTCAGAAGTATTTGAAGAAGAAGCCAGGCTCATTCTTTCTCCTCTTTCCATGTTGTCTGTTTAAGGTGGTTCACTCTGTTCAACACTTGTATGCAAGCCAGAGCAAAGAGACAATAGAACATGCTGACTTTACAATGGGACAGCCAGTATTCCTATCCTTCCTGGCTGGAGTGTGTACCACGTATGTCTTCTTCAAGTTGTGGCCCACTGGTGGACGTACCCAAGTCACCAAAGTGTACTACTGCACATGTCCAGCAGAAGAAGACTCTTCAACTGCTTCAAATGGTGATGCAAAAGAGAACGAGGCAAATGACACATTTTATGATGTTGAAAGCAACACGGAGTACGAAGATTGCTGCAGACTTCGACGTTGAGGAAGCCAAATTCTTGCCGTCTTGCATCGCACTCACACACAAAGCTCATGTTCGTCTTTGCATGGGCCTGCATACCCTAATTTACTTCTAATTTGGTATCAGAGCACAGGGGGGCATGTGAGCAGCAGAAGCAACAGCAGTGGGCGGAACGCAAAGAGAACGCGTCACGTGGCGCCACGCCGGCAGCAGCGTGAGGGAGCGCGAAGCGACTGCACGTGAACGCCACAGGGGCGGTGAGCTGCACACAAGAGCAATAGGGACCGCGGCGGCAAGAGCAAAAGCAGCAACAGCCACTGCAGTAGTGGCGGCAGCAGCAGCAGCCAGTGCAATTGTGGCGCAGCAGCAGCAGCAAGAGCAGCTACAGCGGCGGCTGTAGCAGCAGCAGCGTGCACCAGCAAGTAGCAACGGTGACAGCCGCGACAGCATCAAGCAGCAGTAGCAGCTGCTGCGCAGTTTAGCAGCAGCAGCAGACAAAGTAGTAACAGCAGCAACGGCGGCAACATCGAGCAGCAGCAGCACCTGCTATTGCGTAGAGTATCAATAGCAATAGTGGCGGACGCAGCAGCAGCAACAACAACCGCAGCAGCTGCACCCGCCGCTATAGCTGCTGCTGCTGGAGGGCCTCGCAGCCCTCCTCTGAGGGCCCCCGCCCCTTGGAGGGGTCCCCTTGTCCCCCATCAGGGGGCCTCTCCGGGGGGGGGGGAACCCTTTGGCCCCTTTTGCGCCCTTCCCCTCCTTTTGAGGGGTCCCTCGGAGGGCCCCGTCGAGCCCCTCCGAGGGACCCCTCGGAGGGGCCCGTCGGCTCCGTCGGTCGACGGATGGAGGGAGGGGCAGACCCCCCCCACCCCCCTCGCCTCCTCACTCACTCGCTCGCTTGCTCACCTTGCTCGCTCGTTTTTTTTTTGGCGAGCGAGCAAGGAGCAAAGATGGGGGGGGGCGACCTGGCATCGCCCCCTCATTTTTTTTAATTCCCCCCCCCCCAAAATCCTGACCTGCTCCCTTTCTAGGGGGCAATCTAGAACCGGGTGACGGTCAAACCCGGGGTGAGCAGAAAGAAGAACAAAAAGGAGGAGGGACAGAAAAAAAGAGGTGGAGATAGAGAATAAAAAGGTGGCGGGTGAGGGAAACAAGAAAAAAAAGGAAAGAAAAGAGGGGGTGGCAGAGGACAAGAAAACAAAACCAGCAAAAGAATAAAAAAGGGGGACCTGAGGGCTAGTGAATAACGACAAAAAAAGGGTAATCTTCCATCTACCACCGCCGCAACAGCCGCAGCTTCATAGTCGCAATAGCAGCGTCAGGCGGTAGAGTGTCGATGACTACTTAGTGCGGCAACTGCGCGAGAGCTTGCACTTTCGCCTTCAGAGCTGACAGCGGACTATCGTCGGCAGCAATCTCCGCTTCAAGATGCGTCGTGGACCGGCGTCTTCCGGAGGCCCGTGGATTGGTGCGCGTATTTCACCCCGTAGGATTGACGATGGATTCGAGCCTTATCCTCTCCGAGGACTGGGTCATCTACCGCCTGGAGCAGCAACCGCACTGCAGCCGCCAGCCCTTCT
>SZWC01003152.1:104649-116443 GCA_023375785.1 Penium margaritaceum | reverse complement strand
ACCTCCCGCGCCTGAGCGTCATCCTCGAAACCTGGCATGAGTGACTCGTCATCAGAGAGGTCCTCAGGTAGTGGGGAGTGTGTGCCAGGAGGTGCGGGAGGTGCCGGGGGCGGAACCCCTGTCGTGGCCGCCCGAGTCGAGTGCTGTGCGGATGCCAGAAGATCGGCAGCTCCTCCAGAAGTCCGCGAGGGAACCGTGGACTGAGCGCGCAGAAGCTCTGTCAGCGTGCGAATCGACTCAGTCTGCTCTCGCTGCAGACGACTCATCTCCTCCTGCTGGCTGCGTAGGTCCGCGATCGCCCGTGAGCGAGGGCTGAGTACCTCTGAGGAAGAGGAGGAGGGATCAGCTGGTGCCTTGTCCTTGTCGTCGGGCGGATCCATGTCGCCGCTCAGTATGGGACGAAGGGTCAAGTTTGTCGGATTGCAGTGCTATCTGCGTTTCTCGAGGAGTTGCAATGCTGGCAACTTTTGACCTTCCGGCAAAAAATTTGCCTAAGTATGGTGCTGACGTCAGCAGGTGGTTGCTGACGTCAGCAGGACCTGATGACGTCAGCAAGTAAAAATGCTTACGTCAGCGTTGACGCCTTTTTTTTTTTTGGTTGCGCTCGCGATTCTGCGCGAGCGTGCAGCCGCCCAGTGGCGGCTGCGCGGAGGCTGCGCGGAAGCTGCGCGGCAGCTTCCGCCGAGCTGCTGCTGCAGCTGCGTGAGCAGCTGCAGCAGCAGCTGCGTGGCTGCGTGCGCGGCGGTGGCAGCAGCCGCTGCACGCTGCCGCTGCTGCTGCTGCGCGCTGCAGCAGCAGCTCGCTGCCGTCGCCGCCCGCTGGTGCTGCTGCGCTGCCGCGCTGCTGCGCTGCTGCTGCTGCTGCGCCGTTGCTGCCGCCGCTGCTTCTGCTGCTGCAGCTGCGCTGTGGCTGCTGGTGCTGCTGCTGCCGCTGCGGCTGCTGTTGCCGCCGCCGCCGCTGCGGCTGCTGCGCTGCTGCTGCTGCTGCTGCTGCTACCCTGCTGCTGCTGCGGTTGTTGTCACGCTGCTGCTGCGGCTGTGGTTGCTGCGCTGCTGCTGCAACTCAGCTGCTGTGGCTGTGGGAGGACTGTTGGCACCGCCGCCGCCACGCCTNTGAGCTTTCAGAGGTACACCCAGCGTGCCCCATCGGGCACGATCTGGTCACTCGCGAGTTTCATATCGCCTGTGACGCAGCAGCCGACCTCATGACTGTCAGGCCTGACACTGTGGCGTCTGCACTTGCCACGCAGAGTTCTCCCTCTCTGGCCCCTGATCCGGGCACATTGAGGGAGGCCCTCTCAGCGCAGGATTCTGATGCCTGGCGAGCTGCTTGCGAGGATGAGCTTCGCGCTATCCGAGAGCACGGAGTCTATGAGCTGGTCGATCTTCCCCCTGGGAGGAAGGCGATTCAGGTCAAGTGGGTCTTTCGCAAGAAGGTGAAGCCTGATGGCTCACTGGAACGCTACAAGGCCCGCTTGGTCGTCAAGGGGTTCTCTCAGATTGAGGGAGTTGACTACACTGACACCTTTGCCCCTGTCAGCCGCATGACTTCAGCTCGAGCTCTGTTCGGTGTAGTGGCTCAGCATGACTGGGAACTACACCAGATGGATGTGAACAACGCGTTCCTCCATGGCTCTCTGGATAAGGAGATTTACGTGGCTCAGCCACCAGGCTTTGAGGACGGTGACAAGGTCTGGCGCTTGCGCAAGTCCTTGTACGGCCTCAAGCAGTCTCCACGGTGTTGGAACCGGGAGATCACGGCCACCTTGACTCGTGCAGGATACGTACTGAGCGAGGCTGACCCCTCGCTGTTCATCCTGCCGACACCCGAGCGCCTCACCGCCATCCTGGTCTATGTCGATGACCTTCTGATTGCGTCTCCGTCCCTAGAGGCCGTGAAGGAGGCCAAGGCTGTCTTGCAGACCGCCTACAGGATGAAGGACCTCGGTCCTGCATCGGTGTTTCTCGGTATGGAGATTGCACGTGATCGCAGGCACCGGACACTGTTGCTGCATCAGGCCAGATATGCACGAGTCGTGGGGGAGCGTTTTAGCGATCTCCTTGGTGCACAGCCCACTGCTTCCACACCCATCACACCTGATGGGCAGGATGCCTTGAAGGTGGATGACCCTACACAGTTGGGGGAGACAGTGGACGTGACCTTGTACCTCCGTCTTATCGGATCTTTGATGTACCTGGCCACGACCACGCGCCCCGATATCGCGTTCGCCGTCAACCTCCTCGCTCAGTTCTCGCAGGCTCCACGTGCGAGAGCCCTTCATGCAGCTGTGCGAGTGGTACGGTACGTGGTTTCCACGCCGTATCTCGGACTCTGCTTTCGTCGGTAGTGTTCGGTGGTCCTTGACGGCTACACTGACAGCGACTGGGCTTGGAGCCCTGACGGGCGCAGTCGTACTGGCTACGTGTTTCTGCTCGGTGGTACCGCTTTGTCTTGGCGAAGCGGGAAGCAGGGCTGCATTGCACGTAGCTCGTCAGAGGCAGAGTACGTGGCTTTGGGGGCAGGAGCTGCTGAGGCAGTTTGGCTGCAGCGCCTGTTTCTTGAGCTTGGGCAGTCAGTACCCGCCATTGTGCTGCATTGCGACAACCAGAGTGCTCTCGCCATCGCGGAGAACTCTGGTGTTTTTCATGCTCGCACAAAGCACATTGCGGTTGAGCATCACTTCGTTCGTGATCTGGTGGAGCGACGCGTGATCTCCATCATGTGGGTTGGCACTGACTTGCAGCGGGCTGATTTCTTGATGAAGGCACTTGCACGCGGAAAGTTCCTGGTGGCCATTCGTTCTGTTGGGCTTCGCCCCGTGTGTGACAGTGGTTGAGTGTGGGATGTACGTTGCCGTCTCATCTGAGTGTGTCATTCACTATGTGGTTGTACCAGTGCTGCACGCGTATGGACATGCGTACCATCGGGTCATGGGGGAGTGTTGTGCTTTGTGCAGTTCCTGTACAGTTTACTGTGACCACTCGGCCGTGTCCATACTCGTGCAGATCCTTGAGGCAGGCGGCCCTGGTGACACCGGCGCGACGATAGGCGGCGGACTTCCCGTCTGGAGCTGACCGACCACTGTTCCAGAGCCCCAGATGTCACCGGGACTCCTTGTTGCGACTTCTACGTCTTGCAGGCGCTTTTCGGCGGACTAGGCATGAGGCCCATTTGTATGTTTTTGCATTACACACTCACTGTCAGTAGATGGATGCATGCATGTGACCAGTCGTTGCGTGCGTCTTTTGATTCTGCACGTCTAGGTTCAGACGGCGTAGGATTCTGACATGTGTGCGCAGAGTTACGGCCAAAACAGTGGTTTTGGGCCGGTTTTACGACAGCTCTTGGACTGCCGCGTGCGACACCCGCCGTGCGCCGCGGCAGGTATTTATGCCCTGGACCTGTCAGTTGTCATCTCTCTCCGCATTTACTAAGCTATTGAAGCTTATGAGACTTTGCGCATGTCCCTAGCCTGATCCGTGCTGTTTCCTGCACCTGCCTGCTTGCTAGTGCGTCAGCTGACTGGACAGTGTCGCCACGTCAGCAGCAGCAAGGCTAGGAAGCTTCCTAGCAGCTTCTCAGATGGGTCGAACCAGGACCTGCTGCTGCTGCTGTGGGTTGCTGCCACTGTTGCTGCTCACTGCTCCTACAGCTGCTGTGTCTTTGCTGCACAGCATGACGAGCACTGGATCGCCTGCTCTGATACCATGAGAAGATTCCAGGAAGCTTCCTAGCCTTTGTGCTTGCTAGCCTGACAGCTCGGGTCTGGCTGGTTGACACACGTGTCATGCAAGGGACAGCAAGGGTAGGGAGAGACACATGCACTTGTATCTCAAGCTTCAACTGAAGTAAATGCAGAGAGAGATAACAAATGACAGGTCCACAGCATGAATAGCGGCCGTGGCTCACAGCGGGTGGCGCACACGGCGGTGCCTGTCAAACCTAAACTGGCCCAAGACCACTGTTTTGGCCATAATTCTGCGCACAAGCGTCCAAACGGAGCACCATCTGATCCTACGGATGCACGACAAAAAGACAGACACAACGACTGGTCACACGCCTACGTCCAGGAACAGCCGGAGAGTGTAAGAAAACAAACATGTAAATCAGCCTGGCATGGCTGTCCACCGAGAAAATCCTGAAGACCTCCAAACGTAGTCCGTGGGCTATGGGAGCCCTCTGGTACACTGGGTAGGCTGCCAGGCTGCCTCGAGCGGGTGGAGCATCACCTCAGGGAACTCTGTCTCCAGCTGGGTCCGCCTCAAGGATCTTCACGAGCATGGACACGGCCGAGTGGTCACAACCAACTGTACAACTGTGTATGACTGACAACATCACAACACTTTCAATAACTGAGACTAATGTTGCTGAGCTGTAAACGTGTACCCTATTTGCCATTTGTAACAAGCTATGTATGAATGAATTTATGTACTCTAAATGTGTGTGAAGAAGGAATTTACATTCGGCGAAGAAACCTAATCATTGAACCAGCGGTATCTGGGTTTGAATGAAGGCGCTTTCATTCGTGCGTCTCCAATGGTCATACTCTTGTGTTGTGATGCCCGTGATATGTAGCCCGAGTTGGAATCCGCAAGCACCAGAAAACATATCTTATTGGACACGTCATCACGCGTGCACCACTTAATGTCTTGGCTGTCGCTCAATTCCGGCAATGTCAACGTCCAATCAGCTCATACGCTACACTTGTGCATTGTTCGTTAGAAAACGACAGAAGGAAAGCCTGTCAGGCGAATACGGGGATGAGGCGTCATCGCACACAGTACCCGCTCGGCAAACTGGGATGCATTCGTCATCGGTCGACTTGCCATTTCTCCGGAAAGGGACATAGCATAGTAAAGTGAAAAACCGATGGATATGGCGTTCACAGATGAAACGGCTCATGTGTGTCGTGGATAATGTCCAGTCTTGTGGACATCGTGTTGTTAAAGTTCCGTCGTTTGGATATGGCGTGATTATTTCGCGACATCTGGACACCGCGACAGATATCGGGAATTCTGTGGGTAAATGGTCACTCTCCCGATGGCAGAATCGCATGTCCTCCCGTCTGTCCGGCAGAAAGGAAAGAGCTGGAAATGATTACAGATGGCGATGCGTCTGTGGCTTAAGTTCCCAGGTGGATTGGGGGCAGATTCTCTGAAGCTGGATCTTCGCGGGTGGCCGGGGTCTAGCCTCGACGGCGGCGGATTGGTGTGTGCGCCTGCGTGCATGGAGTCACGAGGGTCCGCGCCATTGGGCGCGAAGGAACCGACAGGTTTGAGCAGCATTGTGGCTGGTGAATATCGGACGGTGATGTAAGCGACGGTTTTCGGCCTGCTTCCGTTTTGCGCAGATCTTGGACGATCGACTTGTACGGACGACATGATTGGAGGAGCGGGCGAGTCAGGCGGCGGGCAAGTTGGAGTGGCGATGTTGGCCGCAGGGTCCGCAAACCGCTTGGAAAAAGCGAGTCGAGGAGGTGCGGGATGTCTAGAAGCACCGCACCAGAACCGGTTTGTGAGAGAACCCTTATCCGAAATGCTTCGCGCTCATGCCGACCTTGCCGGTGCCGTACGGGTAAATGTTAACCCCCCTTTCACGCGGGATGTGAAAAGCGAATGCACACCGGTTTGCGAGCTCTAGGGCTATCTCTTCCAAGAAGACCAAGCAGCTGAGCGCCTGCTGTTTTCGGTGCTGTTATCCTCGGTCGGCACAATTTCCGCCGGCGGTGCATCGAACATGGACGTGTATTCGTCAGCGCCTTTAAAAGCGTTCACGCCTTCTTTGGCACGAGCTGTTGCTGCCGCATGCACTGACGTCGCCATCGCAACATTGGTCACCTTTCGCTTCTGGTGCCGCTGGTGCCACTGCTGGAGTTGCCGCCGTTGTTGGGAGTTGTTCGTTCCCTGGAGCACGCGTGTCGGTTCACGGAGGCGAAGTTGAGGCTACCCTGCACATCATCTCTCCTCGCGGCAACCGAAGCCCGGGTGGAAAACCTCCTCCGAGACTTGCGGCGCTGGTTCTGGTTGTCTTTTCGCCGAGGCCGGAGGGCGCCTGATGACCTTTGCCTATGCGCTCCTTGCTGCCTCTCGCAACTGTCTCGACGCCAACGACTCACTGTCTCTCTCCATTGGCCCCAGCACCGTGCTCCGAGCTTCTTGGCTTGTCCTGACGCCGATGTCCTAGGCACAGCTTGTCACGCATCACCAACTGGCCAATATGTGCTCCAGCGTTCGCTCTCGCCTTGCTTGCCGCGGCTGCCCCGCCTTCCTTGCCACCGGAGCAACCATCAACGCCGTTTTCTCGCCAACCACCACGACCACCTCCCTAAAGCACTCTAAACGTCCGCCAAAGCGGGAGCCAGGAAACGCCAGTTCACTCCTCAATTCCCGAGGACCAGGGCAATCACCACCGGCAGCTGCGGCAAGAGCGATCAGAGCACTGAGGCCAGGAGAAGCGGCAGCAGCCGTGGGCCACACGAAGCGGTGGGTGTCGGCTCGGCAGAAGAGGATCGGACTGGCGGCTGCCGGTCTTTCCCTCGCCTCCTGACGGTTGTGGACGAGGACCGGAGGACGAGGACGGTCGGGGAGTTGTGTCTGTGGGCTTACGCGGGTTCTCAGGCCGCGATTAGGGCTATTGTCATCGCGCGCTCCTCTGACTGCTGCTTCTCATCGGCTATGGGGCGAGCCTCGTGGTCGTGGTCGCGGTAGTGGTGGTGGCAGGGGAGGCGGCGGCGGCGGTGGTGGTGGTGGTGGTTGCGTCGGCGGTAGTTGGTGGCTGTCCAGCTGCACAGTCGGGTTGAATCCTTGAGGAGATCGGCTGCTGGGCGCCGGTTTGGCAGAGGATCGTGGAAGCGGTCCAGAGGTGCTTTGCGTAGCGTTACTTCGCTTAGCCAGCCCACCTGAGCTGGCAATTGACGGAGAGCAGTAGTTGCTCCACCAGCCAGACAAGCATCACTAGAAGGGCGGCAACAGCAGCAGGAGCAGCAGTAGCAGCAGCAGCAACAGCAGCAGGAGCCGGTTCAGTGGCACCAGCAGCACAGCCTGGTGCAGCAATTCCTATACCGTCAGCAGTGGCTGCGGCTCTAGACTGCCTATCAATCAGTAGGCTAGGCGTTGAAGTGGGTTAGGGACGCAGAGGAGGACTGAGGCTATTCCTTGTGCTCATCGGCACGGAGGCCAGTCAGTTTGCTTTAAGGGGTTTTCTGTATAGCGCACAGGTGTGAGCTTGTGGCAGAGAGGCTCACCACACCGCACACGATGAAGAAGGCCGTCATGGGGCGGCGTCAGCGGTCATACGACACGCTGTCCGTGCTGTCGGCAGACGCGGCGGATGAGAACTTGCACGGACTGTCCGCGTCTGGTGCGAATGCGTCGTGGCAAGTTGGTAAGGGAAGGGGAGCTTCGGCGGTGGGGAAACCCAATGGCGTCTCTGGAGCGGGGCATGCGGCTACAGGGGGAGGGGGAGGAGGAAGAGGAGGAGGAGCACGAGTGAAAGCAGGGGACGGAGCGTTGGTTGTGAGTGTGAACGGGGTAGGGCACGCCAGGGAAAGGGATCTTGTTGGGAGAGAGGAGTACGAAGAAGACGGGACTGGTGGGCAGGAGGAGAGCGAGGATGAGGAGGATGGGTTGGAGGGGGCTGAGGGCGAAGTGGATGTGCAGGAGCTGGAACGGCGGATATGGAGGGACCAGCTGCGGCTGAAACAGCTGCGGGAGAAGAGGAATGGGCTGTATTTGGGGTCAGGCTTAGGGAGCATGAAGATGCTGGAGGGAGGAGGAGGTGGATCGGGTGGAGGCGGCATGGGTGTGGGAGAGTCTGGGGGTCCTGCTTACGCCAGTGCAGGATTGAGCGACCGGGGAGGCGTAGGTGGTGGAGAGATCCCGGGCCTGGGCATGTTGGGTCTGTTGAGGGTGGGGTCGGGGGCGGGAGGCGTGGGAGTGGACCGCGGCACGGCGAGGTCGGCGCAGGACGCGGCGGCGCGCAAGCGCATGGCGCGTGCGCAGGACGCGATCCTGAAGCAGATGGTGCGGCTGGTGGAGGTGTGCCGCGCGCGCGGCTTCGTGTACGGCATCATCCCGGAGAAGGGCAAGCCCGTGGGCGGCAGCTCGGACAACCTGCGCGCGTGGTGGAAGGAGAAGGTGCGCTTCGACAAGAACGGCCCGCTCGCGCTCGCCAAGTTTGAGGCGGAGATGGCCGCTGCCAAGGCGGCGGAGGGTGGAGTGGGCGCAGGCGTCGGCGGGCCTGGCGGGCTGGCGGCGGCGTGCCTGCCGCTTTCGGCGCTGCTGGAGCTGCAGGACACGACGCTGGGGTCCCTGCTGTCGGCCCTCATGCAGGTGTGCTGGTGCTGGTGTTGGTGCTGGTCTGCCCACTGCCGCTGCAGGATGTTCATCATGTGTTCGTGTCCGTTGTGTTGTACGTGCCCCCCTCTGAGTCCGCGTTGTTTCTGTCCATCTCCGCGGCCATGTCCTTGTCCGTCTCCGTGTCTGTGTCCGGGGCTTTGCCTGCGTCTGTGTGTGAGTCTGTGCCCGTTTCCTTGTCCACATCCATGCCATTGATTGTGGCTGTGGTTACTGTTGTTGTGTTTATTGCTGCAGCTGAGTTCGCAGTTGTGGTTGCAGTTGCAGTTGTGGTTGCAATTGCAGTTGTGGCTGCATTTGTGATAGTAGTTGTGGTTGCAGTTGTTGCATTTGTGATTGCAATTGTGATTGCAGTTGTGATTCCAGTTGTGGTTGCAGATGTGGTTGCAGTTTTCGTTGCAATTGTGATTGCGGTTGTGGTTGCGGTTGTGTCTGCAGTTGTGTTTGCAGTTGTGTTTGCAGTTGTGATTGCAGTTGTGGTTGAGGTTGTGGTTGCAGTTGTGGTTGCAGTTGTGGTTGCAGTTGTGGTTGCAGTTGTGATTGCAGTTGTCGTTGAGGTTGTGGTTGCAGTTGTGGTTGAGGTTGTGGTTGCAGTTGTGGTTGCAGTTGTGGTTGAGGTTGTGGTTGCAGTTGTGGTTGTGGTTGTGGTTGCAGTAGTGGTCGAGGTTGTGATTGCAGTTGTGGTTGTCATTGTATTTTGACGTTGTTCTTGTCGTTGGCGTTGTGATTGGCAATGATGTTGTCGTTGTCCTTGTTCTTGTCGTTTTTGTTATCACGACCGCCCCGCCATCGTCACCGTCTCCGCCATTCTGTCACTGCTGTCACCATCGCTGTCGTCGCTGTCACTATCGCCATGACCTTCCTCGGTTGTCGCCATTGCCGTTGTCATCGCTGTCGCCATCACTATCACCATTACTGTTGCCGTTGTTGACAGTGCAATCACTGTCCCGTCACCGCTGCCACCACTGCCGTTGCTATCCTCATCGTCATCCATACCGCTGCCGCCGTCGCCCTGCCGCTGCTGCCTCCCTGCCGCTGCTGCCACTGCCGCCCTGCCGCCGCCTCCCTGCCGCCGCTGCCGCTGCTGCCGTCGTCGTCGTTGTCGTCATCCGCGTCATCATTGTCGCCACGGCTGCTCTTCTCGTCATTGTTGTTGTCATCATCGTCGCTGTTGTCGCCGCCGCTGCTGCCTCCATCGCTGTCGTTGTTGCTGATGCTGTCGTCGCCTTTGTCATTGTCTTTGTAGATGTCACTGAACCGGCCAATGTCGAAGTTGTTGTCATCATTGCCGT
Organism: Penium margaritaceum; assembly: GCA_023375785.1. NCBI lineage: Eukaryota > Viridiplantae > Streptophyta > Zygnematophyceae > Desmidiales > Peniaceae > Penium > Penium margaritaceum. The sequence continues at coordinate 106,797 of SZWC01003152.1, read as the reverse complement.
TATTGTCACTGCCGCTGCCCCTGACGCTGCTGCCACCGATGCTGTCATCCTGACCTTCATCGCTGCTGCCATCGTCGCTGCCGCTGCTGTGTCATCGCCATTGTTGTCTTAGTCATCTTAGTCGTCGTCGCCGTTGTAGTCGTCGTCGTCGTCGTCGTCGTCATCGTAGTCGTCGTCGCCACCGCCGTCGTCGTCGTCGCTGTCGTCGTCGTCGCTGTCGTCGTCGTCGTCATCGTCGTTGTAGTCGTCATTGTCGCTGTCATCGTCGTCGCGGTCTTTGTCGGCGGCGGCGGGAGTGGCGTCGTCGTCGGCGTCGTCGTCGTCGTCGTCGTCGTCGTCGCCGTCGTTGTCATCGTCGTCGTCGTCGTCGTCGTCGTCGTCGTCGCCGTCGTTGTCATCGTCGTCGTTGTCGTCGTCGTTGTCGGCGTCGCCGCCGCCGCCGCCGCCGCCGCCGCCGCCGCCGCCGCCGCTGCCGCCGCCGCCGCCGCCGTCGTCGTCGTCGTCGTCGTCGTCGTCGTCGTCGTCGTCATCATCGTCGTTGTCGTCGTCGTCGTCGGTTGTTGCGGGCGTCGCCATCGCCATTGTCGTTGTCAGTTGTTGTCGCTGTCGTTGTCGCCGCCGCCACCGCTGCTGCCACCGCCTGTTGCCGCTGCCGCTGCTATCGTCATTGTCGCCGTCGTTGTCATCATCACTGTTGTCGCAGCATTTGGTATAGCTGCCGTCGTTTATGTTGCTGGTGTGGTTGTAGTTGTCTCTCTCCTGCTTTCGATCAATGGCTTTGTTTCCGTTTCATTTTCAAGAAGCTGTCCTGGTTCTGGTTGCAATTGTGGTTGTAGTTGCCTTCAATGTCATATTTGCTGTCATAGTGCTTGCGGTTTGGTTGTGTTAATGGTTGGGTTGGATGTTGTGGTCATGGTTGCAAGTCAAGGTTGTGGCCACTGTCCATCCAACCTTACCCTCCCCCTGGGGTCCCCCCCCCTGCTATGCGGTCCGCGTCCTCTCCAAACTCCCTCCCTCTCTTTGTCCTCTCTCCTCCCCCTCCTCCCTCCTTCCCTCACTCTCCCCCTCCCTCAATCTCTCCTTCCTCTCCTCATTCACGTCCTTGCTTTCGATCTCCCTGCCTTCTTCTCCTCTTGTTTTTCCCTCACTCATTCCATACTCCGTCCTCACTCCCTTTGCCCTCCTCCCCCCTCTCCCTTCTGCCCTTTCCTCCCTGTCCTCTCCTGTCCTATTTCTGTCGATTTTCCCTTCCTCTCTCCTTCCTTGTCAATCCCTTGCCCCGTGCACTAGTCCCTCCTACCCTTGCCCCCCTTCTCCCCTTATCTTGCTTCCCCCTCTTCTTCCACTCCCTACCCTCCATTCCTCCCTTCCTCCCCTCCAATCACCTCTTCCCTCTCTCCCTCTCCTCCCAGTCCGACTGAAGAAACAAGTTTGAGGTGGACTACGAACGCGTATGACTGAGGCACTGGGGTGATGGGGGGTTGGGGTTGAGGCGATGGCAGTCAAGAGTGCAGACAGAAGCAATGCGGGCAGGAAGGAGTCCCACTGAGCCACACTCCTCATTCAGGCAGTGCCACACCACGCTCCGCCTCAGACCTCCGTTCCAACTCCATGCCCCCATCGTGGTCCCCCATCGTGGTCATGCGCTACTGCATGGTGTGTGACCATAGCGCCATGCGCACAGCTGTGGCTGGGTAGGACGAAACAAATGTACGCGAATACTACGCCATGCCTCGACGCCGTTTTCACAGAGTCCAACGCCTTCACGCCTGTCTCGTTACCTCCCTCGTGTCATTTGGCCCTCGTGCTGCGTCTGACTTGGGCATGGCCTCCTGAGGCTGCAGCTGTAGTTCTACCTCTAGCAAGGTGTAGGCAGGCAATGACCTGATGCTCTCAACCAGACTCGCAACTCCTCCCGTCCTCCTGCCTTCTTGCCCCCTTTGTCCCCTGCCTCAATCTTGACAGCGCCGTCCATCACCATTTCCTCGGCCCTCCCCATTCCCTCGGCCCTCCCCATTTCCTCGGCCCGCCCCATTTCCTCGGCCCGCCCCATTTCCTCGGCCCGCCCCATTTCCTCGGCCCGCCCCATTTCCTCGGCCCGCCCCATTTCCTCGGCCCGCCCCATTTCCTCGGCCCGCCCCATTTCCT
>SZWC01003152.1:85615-96602 GCA_023375785.1 Penium margaritaceum | reverse complement strand
AGTGAGCCAATGATGCGCAAGTACAGGGTCACGTCCACAGTCTCGCCCAGATCGGCTGGGTATGTCACCTTCAGGGCGTCCTGCCCGTCGGGAGTGATGGGTGACGAGGCGGCGGGAACAACGCCAAGGAGGTCAGCAAACCGCTCCCCCACCACCTGTGCATATCGTGCCTGATGGAGGAGGAGTGTCCGTCGACGACGATCACGCACAATCTCCATCCCGAGGAAAACAGCCGCTGGACGAAGGTCCTTCATCCTGTAGGCGGCCTACAGGACCGCCTTGGCCTCCTTCACGGCCTCCAGTGAAGGAGACGCAATCAGGAGATCGTCTACATACACCCGAATGGCAGTGAGGTGCTCGGCTGTCCGTCGGATGAAAAGTGACAGGTCCGCATCACTCTGGACGTACTCGGCCTGAGTGAGGGTGCGAGTGATCTCTCGGTTCCAATACCGGGGTGACTGCTTCAGGCCATACAAGGCCTTGCGCAAGCGCCAGACCTTGTTGCCTTCGACCTCAAACCCAGGTGGCTGGACCATGTAGATCTCCTCTTCCAAGGTGCCGTGGAGGAACGCATTGTTCACATCCATCCGGTGCAGCTCCCAGTCATGGTGAGCGACCACACCAAGCAGCGCGCGAGCTGTGGTCATGCGGCCAACAGGGGCAAAGGTGTCAGTGAAGTCGATCCCCTCAACCTGAGAGAATCCCTTGGCAGTCAAGCGGGCCTTATAGCGGTCCAGTGAGCCGTCAGGCGTCACCTTCTTGCGGAAGACCTACTTGGCCTGCACGACCTTCCGTCCCTCAGGACGGTCGACCAGCTCAAAGACTCCNTGCTCCCGGATGGCCCTGAGCTCGTCCTCACAGGCGGCCCGCCACTGCTCAGCATCCTCTCCTGAGAGAGCCTCCTTTAACGTGTCTGGACCAGGCACCGTCAAAGGGGAGCTCCGGGTGGCCAGGACACATGCCTCATGGGTCGGACGGACCGCAACTAGGTCAGCGGCAGCTGCTTGTGCAGCCTCGTGCTCGTCAGCGATCAGCTGGTGCCCAATGGGACAAGCTGGGTGCACCTCCGTGTAGGTGCCTTGGACACTTAGGCTGAGAGCCTTTGTGCCAGGGTCACCACTGTGCATGCTGCGCGTGCGTCGTCTGGGTGGCGCAACCACAGTCGAAGGTGCTCGTGAGGCCAATGGGCGGAGACGCCCACCTGGTCCACGGGAGTAGCCCGAGTCTGAGCTGACCGACGGTTCAGGCACAGGGAGGGCAGGTGCTGTCTCTGGAGACGCTGCAGGCGTGGGCGAGACAGGCGCGGCAGGCGCGGGCGAAATAGGCGCTGCAGGCACGGACGAGACGGTCGCGGCAGGCGCGGGCGAGACAGTCGCAGTGGGCGTGGGTGAGGCAGGCGCCGCAGGCAAAGAGGCGGCAGGTGTAGCCCGGCAGGCGAAGCAAGCGTTGCAGTTGCGGGCGAAGCAGGCGCTGCAGGTGCGTGCAAAGCAGGCGCTGCAGGTGCGGGCGAAGCAGGTGCTGCAGGTGCGGGCGAAGTAGGCGCTACAGGTGCGGACGAAGCAGGCGCTGCATGTGTGGGCGAGGCAGTCGCAACAGGCGCGGACGAGGCAGTCGCGGTAGGCGCGGATGAGGCAGGCGCGGCAGGCGCAGGCGAGAGCAAGTGGGGCAGGCGTAGAGACTACAGGCCCGACAGCAATGATGGCCGGGTCTATGGTGGCCAGCGACGGTCCCACCCCGGAGGCACCCCGGACGGACTCACCCTGTGGGGTAGACTCCCCCATCCGACGGGAGGCCTCACAGGTGGGAACGTGAGACGCTGCCTGGGTGAGAATGGCACACAGGTCGCGGTACGACAGTGCCTAAAAAAACAGCACGTCGCGCGACTCAACGATGCGGTGGCGACCCGCATCCCAGAAACGCCACGCTTTGGAGCGCGAGGAGACACCGAGGAAGGCACACATCCGGCTGCGCGGAGAGACCTTGGACCCCTGCTGGTCCTCGGTGTACTAGACACAGGCCAAGGAACCCCAGACGCGAGCAAGCCTGAGGTCCGCACGGTGACCGAACCACAGCTCATACAGCGTGACGTGGTCCGGCAAGGGACCACGCGGGAGGTGGTTCCAGACCCACGTCATGTAGACGAAGCCCTCGAAGGCGAAGGACTCCGGGAGACCGCACTCAGCGCGCATGGCGCGAACCGCGTCCTCCATGGTGCGGTTCTAGCGCTCGGACATACCGTTCTGCTGTGGCGTAGCAGGGGCCGAGAGCTGGTGACAGATACCAAGCTCGGCGAAGTGAGTGGTAAGCTCAGCGAGATACTCACCGCCGCGGTCAGAGCGGAAGGTGTGGAGGGAGTGACGAGACTGACGCTCGGCCATCACGAGCCACAAGCGCACGGCTAAAGCGGCATCACTCTTGTGGCGGAGGCAGTAGACCCACCGCATGCGGTTGAAGTCATCCGTGAGTGTAAGAACATACCGACCACGGTCAGCGACAGACTCGACAGGGAGAGGTCCGAGGAGGTCCGAGTGGACAAGCTCTAGGGGACGCTGCGCGCGAGTGACGGAGGCAGGGTAGGTGCATCGATGCATCTTGCCCTGAGCGCAGAACAGACAGTCGGTTTTGGCCGGCTTCTCGAAGGAAGCCGCGTCAAGACCGAGAGCGGGCTGTGTACGAATGAGTCTGGACACAGTGTCTGTGCTCACATGACACAGGCGCCGATGTAACAGGTGCTGGTGGTCAGGAGACAACACCCCCGTGACAAAGACGCGGGCAGATGAGCAAGGGGAAGAGTCAAGAGCAGAGCAGCGCACGATGCGATACAGGTTATCCACAACAGAGGCAGGCAACACAACCGTGGAAGTGTCAAGTGCAGTGATCGTGGCATCATCAATGGAGTGGTGAACAGAGAGACCCATCCTCGTGTAGGCACGGACAGAGAGCAGGCTGAGCTCGAGATCAGGCATGAAAAGCACGTAAAAAAGATACACGGGAACAGACGAACCATCGAACCGTACGACCCCTGTCCCCTGAACAGGTAGTGACTGCCCAGAACCTGTCCGCACTGACCAAACAGACCCAACAGGACCAAGCACGACAAAGGCGGTACGATCGCAGGTCATGTGGTGAGTGGCCCCTGAGTCAATGATCCAGTGGCCACTCGCCTCACGACCTGTGGTGGTCACGGTACAATGAGCAATGGAGCACGCTGCCTCTGCTGGACGCTCAGCAGGTGTGGCAGGACAGCGGGACAATGCACGACGATGCGACTCATCCAACCACTCTGTGCTGTCAGACTCATCCTCACCCGGCGACGCAGCCCCCACACAAGTACGACCACGTGCCACAAACACAGATGGACAGTCAGTCTGTGGACCACTCGGCTGTGACAGCACACTCGCACCTCCCTGTGAGCGAAGTGCCAGCAGTCGACGTAGCTCCGCGATGGTCTGGTCCCTCGGGTCCGGCGTGGTACTCCCCCCGGATGGCGGAGGATTTGCCGCCGGTGCTGCCCCCGAGGTCGCTGCGGCACGAGCTGCTGCTCCAGTGCGGATCCGCTCCTCGTGGGCTGCCTGAAGACCGTGGGTGATCCTCGCCCAGTCCAGCTCTTCCTGACACTCAGTGTAGCGATGAGGTCCGCCGCAGTTGTGGCAGCGGACCGCCCGTCCGGTACCACCGGAAGGCTGCTGCGGTCCCCTCTTCTTCTTCCCCTTCTTTCCCTTCACGACTGCTACACTGGCTTTTGCAGTAGCAGGGGAGGAAGCAGGAGAGGCAGAGGTGGAGCTGGTGGGGGTGAAGGTGGACGACGGTGTGGAAGGTGTAGAGGACGTCGCTCCCACTGCTGCTACGGCCATGGCGCCCTGCCGATGCGCGCGGGCTGCCTCGTCAGCTGTCGCGACCTGGATGAAGTAGCGCTGTGCCCGGGGCAACAGCTGTAGGATGTCGGACATGGACGCGAGGACGTCCTGGTCGAGGCGGGAGAAGGTGTCAGTGAGCTCGGGGCGCACTCCCAGCATGATGGTGTCCAGCGCCCAGAGCTGAGAGCCGCCTTCGGTGCCCAGACGAGTGTACAGGCGCATGGCCTGACGCCAATAATCAGCTGCTGACTCCGAGGATCCGTGATGAAGGGAGTGGAACTCGCGAAGGCGTGCTGACCGGGTCGCGTGAGTCTCTGCTATAAAAAGGGTCAGCGCCAGCTCCAAGCCGCGGCGTGGGTCTGCGCCTGCTCCTGTCCCAGGCGCGCACAGGAAGGGACGGAAGTTGACCACTGTCTCCTCTGGAACTGCGTACAACAGTCCACGCATGGCACGTACTGCCGTCTGGGACTGGAGCGGATCAGCCGTATGGTACTGGCTGTGGTAGTAGGGCCAGACTCCCTCTGAGTCTGCCCATACCTGAAACAGCACCTCCCAACAGTCAAACCCCGCCTTGCTGTCGTAGCGAGGCAGGGAAGTCTCGAATTCCTTGGGTCATCGCTCCGTGGGGAGCTGGACCTCTGATGGTGCTAGGAGCGGGCGTGGGAAGGGCATGAAAGGCATCAACGCTGCTCCTCCAGCGGCACCCGAGACCTGACGCGGGTTGGTCTGCTGCTGCTGTTGCTGCTGCTGCTGCTGCTGCTGCTGTCCCCTCGGACTGGGCGCCGGTGTCTCAATGCACAGGCTCCTCATCTGCTCCATCAGCCGGCGAAGCGCGTCCTTCCCAGTGGGAGGTGGCGCCTGATCCCACTCCTTGACCATGGACTCTCGTCTCTGCGCAGGGGCGGCAGTGGGGCCAGCAGACTCCTGGGCTGATGGGGTTGCCTCTCTCTCTCTCTCTCCTGGGCTGATGTCCCGGTGTCCCAGACAGAGAGACCAAGGCATCGCGGATCTTTCGCAGCGTAGCTGACTGCTCATCCTGGCGCTGGCGGAGTGACGAGCGCTCCACCAGCAGGAAGTCAATCGCCTTTGAGCGTGGGCTGCGGCCCCCGCTTGTGACGGTGTCCTCCAGCTCCTTGCCCTTGGAGTTGCTCGGCTCCATGCTGAGGCGGTGCGAAAGTCGTCCGAACGCAGAACCGTCAGCGTTTCTCGCCGATTTAGGACGGTGGCAAAAGTCGACCTTCTGACCAAAAACTCGGCCAAGTGCTGAAAATTTAAAATTTTAAATTTTGACCACTAAAAATTGAAGGTTGTGCAAATGAAGCGAAATTTGGACCACAGAGGCGTCTGAGGATGCTGAAGACAATGGTGAAATTTTCGTCTTCAAAAAGTGGGGAAAAAGGCCAAAACGATCTGATTTTGTGCTCAGGCCGAAAAAATGAAAAATTCAAATCAGTGATGCGGAACGGTGAATGCTGGAGGCTACAGAGCTTCAAATGAGGCGAGGAAGGGCGCGATGGAAAGCTTGAGATCTAAGCTTTCCAACGAGCCATAGCGCGCAACTTTTGGTGGCTATTTGAGTCCGGCACAGGCGGGTGAAGAGAGGATGGCGGCTGACGCGATTTGCGTATGCGGCTCCTCCACGTCCGTGCGGCTTCCAGGAAGCTGCACGGCTGGAGTCAGCACCTACAAAAGGTACTGGTGCCTCTGGTGCCTGAGTGGCCACGGCCGCCGCTGCTGCTGTTGCTCGCTGATGGTGCTGTTGCTCGCCCGGTTTGCGGCTCCAAGTCGCCACACGGGCGGCCTCGGACCGGCTGCTGCTGCGCGCAAGGGCTCCAACGGCCTCAAGCCGTTGTGGCACGCTGCAGCTGCAGCACGAACCTGCCGTTGCGGTTTCTGACGCATCAGGATGATGGCATATGCGTCGCTGCGTGCTCTTGTCGCTTCAAGCGACTCAGGGTGGTGATGGGTCCAACCAGGACCTGNAATAACAAATGACAGGTCCACAGCATAAATAGCCGCCGTGGCTCACGGCGGGTGGCGCACACGGCGGTGCCTGTCAAACCTGAACCGGCCCAAAACCACTGTTTTGGCCATAATTCTGCGCACAAGCGTCCAAACGGAGCGCCGTCTGATCCTACGGATGCACAACGAAAAGACAGACACAACGACTGGTCACACGCCTACGTCCGGGAACAGCCAGAGAGTGTAAGAAAACAAACATGTAAATCAGCCTGGCAGGGCTGTCCACCGAGAAAATCCTGAAGACCTCCAAACGTAGTCCGTGGGCTGTGGGAGCCCTCTGGTACACTGAGTAGGCTGCCAGGTTGCCTCCAACGGGTGGAGCATCATCTCAGGGAACTCTGTCTCCAGCTGGGTCCGCCTCAAGGATCTACACGAGCATGGATACGGCCGAGTGGTCACAACCAACTGTACAACTGTGTATGACTGACAACATCACAACACCCATCATGTTCGAGGACGTGGGAAACTGTTTTCTGCAGTGTCCACTGTCTTTTGAATTTCGATTCAAGGCTGAAGTGTTGCAATATGGACGACTTTGGTACAAAGCAATGCAATGTTTCAGTTCAAATTGTTACTTCACCACAGCATTCATTCTTGGACAAAGGGAGAAGGTATCCGAAATAATGAATTTCTGGGGACTGTTTGGCAATATTCATGGCACATCATGACTGTCTTGGCCTCCCATCATGTAGTTTCTGAGAAAATGCGAGGAAGCTGCCCAACCCTACTGCTGCGGATGTGGTGACATTGTTTAGTCACGCACTAGCAAGCAAGCAGGTGCAAGAAACAAGGGTTAGGCTAGTGAGACGCGTGAAGTATCCTTAGCTCCAATAGCTCAGTAATGCAAAGAGAGAGAACAAATGACAAGCATGCACCATGAATACTTGCTGCAGCGCACGTCTGGTGACACACGCATCAGTGTGAGTTTGTCTTAAAACTAGCCCAAAAGCACCCTTTTGCGCACAACTTCGTGTTAATGCAACTCCGTCTGAACTTTAAGATGCAAAATCTCGAGCCAGGCGCTATGGCTGGTCACACGCACAAGTCCGGCATGGATTGGTGGACAAACAATGCAAAGGGTGAAATAGCCCAGATACCCATAAAACACGAAGTGTGACTCTCATCCGCCCGTCGTTCGGAACAAAAGTAACGATCTGCCCGTCGCTCGGAAGAAAAGCAACCAGCCGCCCGTCGCTGTACAGGAAAGCAACCAACCACCCGTGGTACTTTCGCTTATCAAGGAGTACCGGCACCTGCGTTATATGCGTTGCATCGTGGGCACGATGTTACTTTTTATCCTTTGAATTCGATTTTTGCCTTTTGTTTCCGCAGTTCGTACAACGAGACGATGCATGCCCTTCAGTGCGACTGTAAATGTGTCTACATACATTCACATAAACTTGGTTCGCTGTTCATCCAGGTCGCGTAGGAAGGGGTACTTGATTTTCCATAAGATTATAGGTCGTCCGCTGCCTTCTACGTTGGTTCTCCTTTGCCATGCTAACGTTGCATACACTCTTAAACAATAAGTCGTATGAAACACCGCCTGCATGCCCAGATGCCCGCCTGGCTGCCGAACCTGCACGTGCGCAAATGGATGGGCACCAGTGACCTGTGACCCTTGTCGCACGTGTGTAGTGCACGCGGCTTGGTTGCAAAACCTGTCTATGTATGCTGGCATGCGGATGGTCCTTCACATGCGTTGGCACAACTGAGAGTGAGCATGAGCATGGACGGGGGGTTAGCGACACCCTCCCCCAGTGTTTGTCATTTCGGCCTGTGCAGCGCCAAGGTGCGGCTATGCAAGGGTTTCGTGTGTTCGCGGTGAAGCGACAACATGGCACTCTCTCTCCTCATCAAGCGAGGTGAGTTCATGTGCAGGGTACGTCAGGAATATATTGTGTTGAGAAAATGCCAATGTACCCATTCTTCGCGCCATGGCGCCCCAGACCCGGGGCAGTGCCCGGAGGGCGGAGGCATCTGCCTCCACCAGTCCGGTCCGCGCAGATCCCACACAGCCGCCCCGTCGAACACGGATCTCACGTACCCAGGCATTGCGTCCTACGACTGCTGTGCTCTCACAACCGCGCGGCCCTCTGACACGAGGATGGGCGGTCTCCACCGGCCAGGGGGGCTTGCTCGTGGCGGCTAACTTTCGCGTGCCACGGCAGGTACCTCCCCGTCATGTGGCCTCGCCGGCAACAGCCGCCAAAACTCTGTCCGGTTCTTCAGACCCAAGGCGGCGTAACCTTCAACGGCCGAACCCACCGACGGCTGCGGGGTGGCGCCCCACAGGCATGGGTGTGGCCCCGCCGGTTGCACTTCCCGATGACTCGACGGCTGCTGCACGTCCCGCTGCACGTCCTGTGCCACCATGAACTGCACGACCTATGGCACCATCTGTAGCAATATCCGCTGCCTCTCAGGCTGCAGCACCCGCTGCTGTACCCGCTCCTGTACCCGCTGTTGTACACGCTACACCACCCGCTGCACCACCCGCTGCACCACCCGCAGCACCACCCGCTGCACCACCCGCTGCACCACACGCTGCACCACTCGCTGCACCACCCGTTGCACGATTTGTTGCCCGACCCGGTGCAGCACCCGCTGCACTACCTGCGGGACGACCTACAGTACGGCCCGCCGCACGACCACCTCAGCAACGCGCCTATCACCCTGTGGAGCATGGTCTTCCGCCAGCGCCTCCTCCAGCGCTGCCGCAGTTCACGGCACACCACGATCTCATCCGTCAATCAGGTGCCAAGGAAGAAGTCTTCTTCTGGCTGAACAGAGACCGTGATTATGAGGAATGGGAAAGACGTTTCGACAAAGAGGCCGCCAAGAGCATGCGGTTGTTTCGAATGGAGCCACGCTCCCCGGAGCAGACCGAGGCTCCTCCTTACACACAATCGTGGGCAAGGCACCGTGTCATTTGTCCTAGTGCCTCCACTGGTAATTTGTGTGTCCCGGGTTTTACTTGCTTCACTGTCGTCTTGTATTGCACGCCTTCTCTGGCCCTTCTGTAGGGCACATAGTTGTCTTTGCGTACCCAGTGTTTGCATAACATCGTTTTCACATCTTGTTCGTGGAAAGCTTCCGGCCCACTCCCGACTGACGACTATGCTTTGCGTTCTGCCCATCGTCTCCTATTGCAGCCACGTCCGAGAGCTCGCCCGATTCTACGACGAAGAAAAGGAAGGCAGATGGTGACGACCTGGTGGAGGGCAAGAAGTTTCGCATCATGGCGGCCTTTAGAGCGGCCATTGAAGACTACGCGGTGGCGAACCACTTTGGGCTTCAGTGGGTGCAGAGCGAGCCCGGACGGTTCGACGTGCGCTGCGTGGAGGCCGTCAGACGTGGTTACGCGTGGCACGTATGCGCAGTTGTCTCTTCCAAGCTTGGGGCGGTGAAGCTGTCCCACGTGACAGAGGGCCACTGTTGCACCCCGACTATTGGCCAAGGGAGCCCCGCCCGTACCACACGTTGGATTGCCCGACACATCTTGCAGCAAATGGTGCGGGATCCGACAACGCCTCCTCCCACGCTCAGGGCCATCATCAAGGAGGCATCGGGTATTCAAGTGGCCAACAGTACTCTGTACCATGCTAGAACAATGGCCCAGGCCAACCACATGGGTCACACGAAGGCGAAATCCTGGGCCATGTTTCCTGCCTTGTGTCAGGAGGTACGTCCCGCCATGTACGTGGCATGGTTCGTCACGTTGTCCGTCATCTTTGTACTCATTTTCCAGTTCATAGTTGTGACACCGTCGTTATGTGTCCATGCAGCTCAAACGTGTTGACCCGGCAACGCATGCTGTGGCGGAGCAGGACGCACATAACAAGTTCAAGTGGGCCTTTGTGGCCCCTGGCGCCACCCGTATTGGCTAGGAGTATAGCAGGAGAATCATGACAATGGATGGAACGTTTTTGAAGAACGACCACAAACAGGTCATGTTGGTCGCGCAGTTTTTTGATGCAAACGACCACGCATGCCCGATGGCGTGGGCTCTGGTCTCAAGTGAGAAAGACGAGACATGGATGTGGTTTTGCGAGAACCTGGCTCGAGCTTACCCCTCCGCTTCTAATGCAGGCGCAGTCATTGTGTCGGACCGTGAAGCTGGACTGGCGAAAGCGGTTGCAAGACATTTGCCGGGCGCAACACACACTTACTGTGCATGGCACCTCCGCAGAAACGTTCAGGAGAAGTACGGCAAGAAGGCGTCATACTGGACATACAAGTGCGCGCAGGCACTGACACGCGAGCAGTTTCACCGGGCAGCACGCCATCTGCGGACAGTGAGCGAACGAGCTGCGGACTACCTCATCCCAGGCCGTGACGGAACCGGTGGCATACCACTGCAGAAATGGACGTCGTACATGTGCCCCGTGCCTCGCGGGGGGCACATTACCAGCAATGCGTCAGAGTCGCTGAACGCTCTGTTGTTATTTGAATGCCCCTTGGCCACTAGTCTCCAGAATTGGCGAGTAGTGGACGGACCAGGCATGCACTGCTCATGTGGAGCAAGTCCCCTGGGTCCGGTCCAACAGACCAGGCATGCACTGTCCTTGTTCAAGGATAAGTCCCCTGGGTTTTTCTCATGATGGCTATTCAGATTGTCAATCTGACCATACCGATGGAAAGAGCAGGTGTCAAACTGTCAGCTGTCCAAGTTTCGGGCAGATCCAACGGTCGGATTGGAAGATGCAAGATGTGCCTTGGATCAGGGGATGTCTTCCCTGATTGAGGGGATGACCTCCTTAATTTAAGGAGTGACATCGGCCGAGGCGCGCGCGCTTCGGGTTAGCCGAGGCGCGTGCGCTTCGGCTGCCAAAGGCACTCCTTAGCTATTTATGCCTTGTACTTGCCATTGTCTCAACTACTCCTTCACTTGATGTCTCTTGTTTGAGCTGTGCGCTTGAGACTGAGCTTGATATGAACTGCTAAGGTGGTTGTAATCTTGCTCGTGTGAGAGTGCTGACTTAATTTGTTGGGCTCTCACACCAAGGAAGAAGAAGGCTTAGAGGGCGGGAGCCCCTAAGACCTTGAGCGAAAGCACCTGGGTAGCTAGGTCTCACCAGAGGCATAGTTAATTCCTTGGGGGTGAT
>SZWC01003152.1:68867-82063 GCA_023375785.1 Penium margaritaceum | reverse complement strand
TACCGATGGAAAGAGCAGGTGTCAAACTGTCAGCTGTCCAAGTTTCGGGCAGATCCAACGGTCGGATTGGAAGATGCAAGATGTGCCTTGGATCAGGGGATGTCTTCCCTGATTGAGGGGATGACCTCCTTAATTTAAGGAGTGACATCGGCCGAGGCGCGCGCGCTTCGGGTTAGCCGAGGCGCGTGCGCTTCGGCTGCCAAAGGCACTCCTTAGCTATTTATGCCTTGTACTTGCCATTGTCTCAACTACTCCTTCACTTGATGTCTCTTGTTTGAGCTGTGCGCTTGAGACTGAGCTTGATATGAACTGCTAAGGTGGTTGTAATCTTGCTCGTGTGAGAGTGCTGACTTAATTTGTTGGGCTCTCACACCAAGGAAGAAGAAGGCTTAGAGGGCGGGAGCCCCTAAGACCTTGAGCGAAAGCACCTGGGTAGCTAGGTCTCACCAGAGGCATAGTTAATTCCTTGGGGGTGATCGTGATCCTTGGGTGAAATTCCCTTGGACGGTCGGCAGTTGCCATTGTGTCGGCGCTGTTTTCTAGACCGGAGCCTCAGGCCACGTGACTCAGGAATAACACGCTCGTCTGAAGAGCCTGCGCAAGCTGTTCCCGTTCTACTGCTTCTTGCAGGTGTACTACTTCGTGCACGGAATCATGGCGTAGCGTCGCGAGCAGATAGCCAAGTGCAGCAAGCTTCTTGCCCCGGCTCCCGCAAAACGCCTGCTTCACATCTCCGCAGTTGCACGTGACTAGGATGTGGTCATGGAGGGGCCGTCGTCGGCAATGGTTCGTGGGCCCACTCATGTGCTCCGGCACGTGAACCTGGCCATGGGAACCTGTGACTGTCGTCGGTGGCGGGAGTTTGGCCAGCCATGCCAGCATGCTTGTGCGCTCATGATGGAGGTGGGTGTGGACCCGACTGCGCACGTCAGCCGCGGACAGTCAGTGCTATATTGGAGCCTCACGTACGAAAACCCTATGCCGACACTGAGTCCAGCCGGACTGAACCAACCTTCGCCGCCAGGCTGGGGCCAGCCAGGTCGGCGGCGTGGCCGCGGTCGTCCGAGGAGCGCTCGCATGGAGCGTGCGCCGCTGCGGAAATGCAACTTCATCTGCCCGAGGTGTGGCCGCAAGGGGCACACAAAAAAGAGCTGTCCAAACCCACCTGCACCACGGCCTCACGAAGCGGCAGCTACACTACGAGCAGAGAGAGAGGCAGCAGCAGGGACTGCAGGTGCTCCTGCTGCGAGAGAGGGAGGGGCAGGGCGCGAGGAAGGGGCAGCTACGGACGACAGTGACGCGTCCGACTACGACCCGGAGGGTGAACCCAGGGGGTCGTCGACGGACGACGAGGTTGGTGAGGCAGCCGCAGATGACTTCAACGACAACGTGTCCGACAGTGGCAGTGACGACTCCCTGGGGTATGCGGCGGAGCCTGAGACCGGATTGCTGAAACAGGAACAACACGACGCTGAAAGTGCCAGGTTCATGGAGGAGCATGGCGGAATGGAGGAACATGGAGAGGAAGACGCAGGAGAAGAGGAGGATGAAGACGAGGCTGATGATGAAGGTGTGCAAGACGTCCGGAACGACGACATAAGAGGCTTGCATGCTCTCGCAATCCAAGGTGAGACATTCAAGTAGTGTTGTCTGCATTGTGTTCTGCAACTCTGCAAGTCATGTATACACGGACATGCATTTCATAACTACAATTTCATGTCTCTGTGCAGGGGTGCAGGGAAGCATGCCATGAACTCAGACCAAGCGTGGAAGGAAGAACAAGTCTGACCAAGCCTTGGCTGACACTCTGCTCTGCTTGGCCAGTGGGCTGCCTACGTCTGAGCTGAACAATGCTGTGTTCTTGTGTCAGTTTTCTCTGTCATGTTTAGGCTAGTGATTTCACAACGTGTTTCAACATCCATCCCCAATCCATGTAGTCGTACTGGCCGTTTAGGAAGTGTGATAGAACTCAAGGTACCGGTGTTGCATTACGTAATTAGGAGCACAGTTGATTAAGACTACTTTCACAGACGAGCCACAATGACGTGTGCAATGTACAAAAGCGAGATGACAGTCATTTGTATAACTCTCTTTCATTGTCCTTGTTTCAACATGGATTGCACGGTATTCCCGGGAGCAGTACCTCTTCTGACTTCTTTTCTTTGTGGAGCTAGTACTTGTTACTTGCTGTCGAGGTTGGACACGGAATGGAGGCGTCTATAGGTCCATGTGTACTATAGCACGTGCCCACAACCATTTGACATGGATGTTCTATCAGAGTTCACTCCCAAAGAAGTGTTCTATGATGCTCAAGACGAACTTGAAGAAGGGACGGTCATTCATCCGGTTCCTGCACAGGCTTCGGCCAGGCCTGTGCCCTTGTGCCCCATGTGCGACATTATTGGATGGATCCATACACTACCCCCACAAGTCCAGCGGTGGATTGTGAACGGCAAACCAGGTCCGTTCCAGTGACCAAAGTGTGGTTGAATGTAGTGATGTTGCAACAGTGAACCGAACGTCTGCTTCATTCACATATTCAACGGTGGACGACATGGATTTCTGCATGTGAGAAGGTCCTTCACATTTGAAAACATGCACATGTGCTCCAAGGTATTGAAACGAAGCCATACATTGCCTTGTGCAGCAGATGTCTTCATACTGTGATGTACAACACCCTTACGTGCACAAGTTAGAGTACATTTTCCATGCAGGCACAATCGCGAGCTTCCAAATGTCAAAGTGCTGCATAACCCAGTTGTTAGTGTATGTCACCATGGAGGGCACATTGCATTCATGTGTAAGATACCTGACATGTCAGATTTAAATAGGATCAGAACATAAGAAGAATACCAGGTACTTTGGACATAAAACGTGTTGTCAAAATTTCACATGTACCCTGTCCTACACCACAGTCCGCGGTCAGAGTCAGGCACACCATACAGGATCCGGATGTTCCCATGGCTGCCAGTGTGTTGGGCACCACATAGGAACCCTGAAGCTCCTTCACGTTGGAAAACATGCACATGTACTCCAAGGCATTGAAATGAAGCCATACATTGCCTTGTGCAGCAGATGTCTTCAGACTGTGATGTACAACACCCTTACGTGCACAAGTTATAGTACGTTTTCCACGCAGGCGCAATCGCGACCTTCCAAAAGTGAAAGTGCTTCATAACCCACTTGTTAGTGTATGTCACCATGGAGGGCACATTGCATTCATGTGTAAGGTAGCGGACATGTCAGATTTAAAGAGGATGAGAATATCACCACAATACCCGGTACTTTGGATGTAAAATGTGTTGTCAGAATTTCACGTGTACCCAATCCTACACCACAGTCCGCGGTCAGAGTCTGGCGCACCATAAAGGATCCGGATGTACCCATGGCTGCCAGTGTGGTGGGCACCAGATAGGACGGCAATGTGGCCACTTCACACCCATGATGGCGCACATGTCGAATGGATCACTTGGAGGTGGACCCATATTCTTCTAGTCCCAGCGGCTTTTTACTTTGTTCCACGCGACCCATGCATCAAACTGGTCCATGCGGGGTCGTGGAGGAAGTAGTTCGCCCCATGGACCATATCGAGGAGCATCCGGTCATCCGTCCCACAACTGGAGCGGCGGCATCGGACGACCTCGCAGCTTCAACGGATCGGAAAGAGCCATGTTTGCAAGCGAAAACGATGCAAGTGAAGGAGAAGTAGAGATAGCACGAGTGGTGACTTCTACAGTTGAGAGAAACCCGTGGTTCACCAATGAAACGCATCTACAACACTCCTTGTCCTGTCAAAAGTTTCCGTCTTCAATCTCGCACACCAGAGTGGGTCTGGATGGACCCACGGCTGCCAGTGACGCGGGCACCATGCAAAACGGCGATGCGGCGGTTTGACACCCATGAGCCAGCACATGGTGTATGGGTCTGCTGGACATGGGCCGAGTCCTTTGGAGTCCCACATGTGCTTGATGTTAAGCCACCCGATCCACGCATCGTACAGGTCCATGTGGCTAGTATCCTTGACAACACCCGCCCACATCTGGAGCCGGGGCAACGGACGCCCCTTCAGCGACAAGTGGTGCGAGGACGCCATGGCCTGCGATTGAATACGACGTCGTGAACGACAACTTACCAATTCACCGTACACTAACGTTATGAACTCCCTTTATGAGCTCGGTTCGAGCTACAGTTGGCCTTTCGTATCCTTTCCAATACGTCACAACGAAAGTGGTCGTTGTCGCGAAAAAGGTGGCGATTGGCATACTGCCTAGTCATCCACGCTGACGACGATGTCGTCAGTTGGCTGTGGCGGCGCGATGTCATTCGTCAGAAAGATGTGCGATGACACGTGTCCTATGCCTCCACGCACGTAGAGTTTTTTTGCAACTGCTGCACAAACGTACAGCGAAATGCGTCGAACCTAGGCCCGACAAAGCAAGGTTTGTGCACAATATTTTTCCAATGACCTGCGTCTGCCGCACCACCGCCGGAGGTTTGGTGATGGACCTGCGCTTAAACAAAGGGGTTTCGCTCCGTTACTATTCAAGACTGAGCAAATAGTGCGTGGGCTACGGAGCTATTAATTCATCTCTATTCTCGTATGAGTATTTTTTTTAACCGCGTGGGCAGCTCGTTGCTTTCTCGCTCGGCGTTGATACCTGTGTTATTTTCGACAGTCCATTGATACCTGCGTTATTTTTCGACCGACGACGGGCGAATGAGCTATAAAGTTCCGAAAACTGCGTATATGGTGACCGAACCCCAATGCAAAACATGCAAATCGGGCTCAAGAGCTAGTCCATTGAGAAAACTCTAGCGATTGCAAAAAAAATGCAGAGCACCCAGACGAGCACCCGCAACTCGGTGGCAACTATCTAGCAGCAACTGGTGGGTGGAGCCACCACCCATTGTTGTTCCAGCGCCACCTGGTTTTGCATCAGGGATGGACACAACCTGTTGGTTATGATTGTGACACGCAAGTGACCTCTTGACTCCACACACACATACACACACACACACACACACACACACACACACACACACACACACACACACACACACACACACACACACACACACACACACACATACACACACACCCACACACACACACACACACACACACACACAAACACACACACAGACACACATTATCACTGTAGGTGATAGACCTGGACTAAGGCTCTTTGGTGCAAGATTGTGACGGAGCGCTAGGCACACAGTGGTGGTCACATCATCAAGTTGTCAAGTGGTGGCCACAACACCAACTCAAGACTTATGGAGAGCCATAGTATAGGGATGTTTCATGCTCTACATGCCAACATGGAGGATACATTTGGTTGTAGCAGTGCATGCTCGTGGTGTGTTTTGAACTCTGACACACTTACATGATTCTAGCGTAGTGATCCGAGTTGCTGATCCCTCAAGACCACATGACCTGTTTATACCGGCGTGTGAGAAACCGCCCGGAGCTCGCTTGCTCCAGGGCCGGGTTCAATCCTTGGGTGGCTTCCGGGCCCCACGTTGAGAGGCTCGCTGTTGGTTATGGTCGTGACACACGCAAGTGCCCTCTCGTCTCTCCACACACACTCACATCATCACTGCAGGTGATTAAGCTGGACTGAGGCTCTCTGGTGCAAGAATGTGACACCGTATGAGCTGCTCATTGGTGGTGCCACCAACTGACTACCAAGTGGTGATCACACCACCAACCTTTTCATGAGCCTCAGTTTAGAGCTGACTCCACTAGCAAAATGGGGGATACATTTGTAGAATTGCATGCCCGTGGTTTGGTTGAATTGTCACACACTTGCATGCACTTAGGGTGGTAAACCGGGTTGCTGATCCTTGGGGACCACATGTCCGGTTTGTACCGGCATGTGAGCAACCGCCTGGAGCTCGCTCGCTCCAGGGTCGGGTTCGATCCCCGGGTGGCGTCCGGGCCCCACGTCGAGCACCTCGCGTGGGTGGCCCGGTCAACCNGTGTTGGTTATGGTCGTGACACACGCAAGTGCCCTCTTGTCTCTCCACACACACTCACATCATCACTGCAGGTGATTAAGCTGGACTGAGGCTCTCTGGTGCAAGAATGTGACACAGTATGAGCTGCTCATTGGTGGTGCCACCAACTGACTACCAAGTGGTGATCACACCACCAACCTTTTCATGAGCCTCAGTTTAGAGCTGACTCCACTAGCAAAATGGGGGATACATTTGTAGAATTGCATGCCCGTGGTTTGGTTGAATTGTCACACACTTGCATGCACTTAGGGTGGTAAACCGGGTTGCTAATCCTTGGGGACCACATGTCCGGTTTGTACCGGCATGTGAGCAACCGCCTGGAGCTCGCTCGCTCCAGGGTCGGGTTTGATCCCCGGGTGGCGTCCGGGCCCCACGTCGAGCACCTCGCGTGGGTGGCCCGGTCAGCCGGTATAGACCACCTCGTTCGCTTGTTACTCACTAACTTCTTGTCACTTGTGTGAAAGTGAGTTTCCCCCCCATCCATGGTGTCACCCCATCTCTCGCTTGCCTACTTGCCTGCTTTCAGGCTTGCTCAGTAGCCGCTGCTACCTATTGGTATCAGAGCAAGGGGGACCCACTCCTCCTAGCTATAGTCCTGGGTCCTTGTCGGGCCACTTGAGCGTGGCGGGTGATCCCGCGCAAGCAACCACCCATGACTGTGGCGGGCGGGAGCCACAACATCGACTGCTGCATCTTGCAGCACCTAACACTGCATCCACCGGACCGGCACTTCTCTGCCGCCCTCGTCCTCTAGCACTCCGCCGAGCCTCGACCTCCACACTTCTGACGCGGCCACCACGTGTCTGCACCGATAGCAGCGGCTGTCTCCGGCACCCACACGTGCTTTCTCTTCGCAGCAACACATTCCGCTCCCGTGGTTCACAAGGGGCGCCGCTCTTGTGCGAAAGATTGGCGCAGCTTCACCGCCGTCCTTCCGCACACCGCCGACTCTCGGCTTCCACATGTACACCGGTGCCACCGCGTAGCAGCACCGCCCGCCGCACGCATCGTCCACCAGCTGTTCGTGTACTTCTCGCAGCAGCACACTTCGCACCCGTGGCTCACGTGGTGCTTTCTCTTCGCAGCAGCACCTTCTGCTCCCGTGGTTCACGAGGGGCGCTGCTCCTGTGCAAAGGACTGGCGTAGCTTCACCGCCGTCCTTACGCACACCGCCAACTCTCGGCTTCCACATGCACACCGGGCCACCACGTGGCAGCACAGCCCGCCACGCTCATCTCCCGCCGGCCTCTCATGCATTTCTTGCAACAGCACACTCCGCACCCGCGGCTCACCTGGTGCTTCCACTGCCATCGCACCAGTCGACATCTCTTCCGTGCACCTCTTGGCACCTCAGGCTGCCCTCCGGGCAGCCAGGCACTTGTCGCATTGGCGTCTCCTCCCAACACCGAGCCAATCCCTACGTCTCCCACGGCTGCACGTGAGTATGCTCGCATCGACAGAGAGCTCGCATACTACGAGAAGCGGGCGGAGAGGGAGGTGTGGTCGAGGGTGCGTTGCAGCAGTCCGGGCTATCACCCCGAAGAGGATTACGATCCCGCTGACTATTACGAGTGGGCGGACGCGCGGGACTACGCAGCCCACTGCCAATCCGCCTCCGACGACTCCCCAACGGTGCCGAACGAGCCAGCTACGGCGCCACCACGTGACCACCGACCTCTACACACACCGGTAAGCCCACACGTATCCCATAGGACGCGCCAGCAGCATCGACGTGCCGTTGCTCGTGGCTCAGTACCGCCCTCAGCGGCAGCAGCATCACAGGCGCACCCGTCCCGCCGTGCTACATCTCCAACTACATCAGCTGCAGATTCATCGTCATCCCCATCACCTGAAATTCTGTCTGCCCTGCAGGCTGCTCTTGTGTCCAGTGCTGTTGTTGCCTCCACATTTGCAGCTACCATACGTGCCACACGTGCACCAGCCAGCACTGCCGCTGGCAGAGCTGTTGAGATCTACACCTTGGCTGCAGTCGATCTGGGACCCTTAGCGGCTGCGGCTGTCAACGTAGTGACCTAGATTGCTACTGCAGCAGACGCAGTCGCATCAGCAGCAGCTGCAGCGGCCACAGCACTCTCCAGTGCTGTTGACTCCATCCACATCTCCACCTCACAGCTATCTTCCTTGCCCTCATCTTCAGCTTCGGTGACACGCCACATTCAGCTGCTGGTTTTGACCGATGCAGCCGTCTCCATCCTGTCAGCTGCAGCGTTGACAGGAGTAGCCCGCCTCATCGTCTCCGCCTCTGTTGCTGTTGCAGTGGTTGCCTCCTCAATTGCGGCCGCTCTTCCGCCACTGTTCTCAGTGCGCCGCATCGCTTGGTGAGCTTGGTCTCTCCCTCTCTTCCTGCCCTTATCTGTGTTGATGTGTCTTGTGCGACCAGGTTGTTGCTTTGCAGCGGACTTCCACGCACCCATCACACATCTCCCACCCCCACCGGGGTTGGGAAAACTCTGCCGAAATTTTCTTGGCAGAGTTGCGTCACTGGCAACATGCCAGTCGACGACGACCAATACGCAGCCTTGCAGGCTGAATTGCAACATGAGCGCGCTGCCCTTCAGACCGTGCTCGCTGCACACCGCGCTGTTGAGGAAAAGCTGCGTGCAGAACAGGCTGACCAAGAAATGTTTGCAGATCACATTGCTGATTTGGTTCTTAACCGTCTTCAGCCCACCTTGCGCACCACACAGTCTGCTAGCATTGCTGCTGCATTCTCCACTTCCCCTGCTTCCGCATCCGCTGCTGCTGGATCATCCTCCTCTGATCCTCTCGCAGTCGCCGCCGCTGCTGGCGCAGCCGCAGCCAAAGCACTCGCCCCATCAGTGCAGCGCAAGCCTGACTTTGACTCAAACCCACCCCACTTCACTTCTAACCTAACATTTCACTCCTGGGAGGTCCGCTTCAGTGCCTGGGCATAGGGGGAGCAGCTCTGGGAATACTACCATGAGCCAAACCCCTCTGCTAACCCACCTTTCGTGCCTGTTGAGTCTGAGTCTGCACGCGCTGTTCGTGCTCTCATTCGTGGCGGACCCAATGATCTCACAGACGAGATTGGGTCCCACAACGCGGACACAGCACGCCGCACCCCTGCTGACCCTATTGGTGCCGACGCACTGATCAAGAGGCATACGATAGTGACTCGCCACGCTGCTCAGAGCGTGCTTACTGTCCAATTCAACACGCTCTCCATGCGTGCTGACGAAACCGTCGATGCCTACTGGGCTCGCAGTTTGCGACTGCTGCGCGACCTTGGTAAGGCCGCCCCAGGACAGCTCCCTGTTGTTCTTTCCATTGTTAACGGCCTTATTCCTGAACTCAGTGACATCTTCCGGGAGGTGAAGGCCACTGAGCTTAAACGCCTGGCTGCCATACCTATTCCAGTTGATGCACCCCCTGGCATTGGTGCCTTGTGGGAGTTCACCTCTCAACGCCTGACGGACTGGTGGAGCGCACTACAGAACAAATGCATTCACCGTGCGGCCATTGCGGCAGCCACCACTGCCCTCCCTTCCTCCACCTCCTCCGCTCCTGCATCATCATCGACCACCACTTCCACCACTACAGCCACATCTCTCGTTTCTCAAGGGGGTGGCCAAGGTGGGGGGGGTGGCAAAGGCAAAGGCCGAGGAGGTACCTCAGGGGGGGGTGGCAAGGGTCGCGACTCTGATGGTGCTTCATCCTCAGCTTCATCCTCCAGCACTGTCTCGTGCTGGAACTCCGGCATCACTGGTCATGCTGCACCCAAGTGCCCAACACCTCCCGACAATGCCCGCCTCGCCTCAGCAATGCCTGCCCATTGGGCTCACTCCACAGGATCCAGTGGAGGTTCCTCTCGCTCCTCCACCTCCACCGTATCCGCCAGACACACTTCCTCCTCCTCTTCGACGGCTGCTGCTTACAGCACTATCCTTACGTCGCCATCTCCATTCCCACCCCGGGGCTGGCCTCCTGGACTTGGCGGCCCCGTCTACTTTGGGCCCCCGTCTGGATTCTACTCTCCTGCACCGTGGGTGTCGCCCACCTTCGTGCCTCAGCGCCCCTCTCCTGGCGTAGTCATCACCGGCCCGTCGGAGGATGCCCGTCAGCTGGACTCCGCCCTCTCCCATGCGGTCTACCAACAACACCTTCGTGATCAGGGAGGTGAGAGTGTGTGTTCAGCCTTGGGGACACTTGCGCATGCTGATGACTCGTCCCTTCGTGGTTCGTCACCCGGTCATGTTCAGGGTCACTCCCCAGTGGATGTTCCGTGGATTGAGCACTGGCAGTCTTACAGTCTTCCTCGTTGTCTGGCTACATGTGGTCAGCGCCTTCTTCCTCGCTCTGCTGTCACCGTTATGAGTCCTGGTCCATCGTCTGTCCATGTAGCAAGGGACTTCTGGATCCTTGATTCAGGGGCCACTCACCTTATGACCTCTTGTCGTTCCACATTTGTTTCTCTGGGCCCAGTGAGCTCCGGCCGCTTTGTCCGCACCGGCTCTGGTCAGCTTCTTCCTGTCCAGGGAGTTGGGATTGTCCGCTTTGTTGGCCCTGGGGGGGAGCTCTTTCTGCCTGATGTTTTGTACGTGCCTACTCTTGAGCTCAGTCTGCTGTCTATCACGACCCTCGACGACCAGAGCATGGACTTCTCCTCCAGCCGCAGCATTGCATCCGTATTGCATCGTACCATTGATTGTGTCCTTCTGCCTGGCACTCGTTGTGATCCTTGCACCGTGTGCCGTCCTTTGCACCACACCCTGCCACTACTACTCTTGTTTACGTAGCACGCTCTCTCACTCCGCCACATGCACAGTTGCTTCATCGCCATCTCTGTCACATTCACACTGCTGCCGTTGACAGCTTTCTTCGGGACAAGCCAGCTCATGGTCTTGACACTGACACGTTCCCTGCTCCTTGTCCCACTGACTGTCTTGACAGTGCCCAGGGCAAAATGCACCGTTCCCCCTTTCCCACCTCTGAGTCCCACACGTCTCACCCCCTTGACCTCTTGCATGCGGACGTCATGGGACCTCTTGCCCACATGTCCGGTTTGTACCGGCATGTGAGCAACCGCGTGGAGCTCGCTCGCTCCAGGGTCGGGTTCGATCCCTGGGTGGCGTCCGGGCCCCACGTCGAGCACCTCGCATGGGTGGCCCGGTCAACCGGTATAGACCACCTCGTTTGCTTGTTACTCACAAAGTTCTTGTCACTTGTGTGAAAGTGAGTTTCCCCCCGATCCATGGTGTCACCCCATCTCTCGCTTGCCTACTTGCCTGCTTTCATGCTTGCTCAGTAGCCGCTGCTACCTACACTCACGTGGGTAGCCCATTCAACCGGCACTTTGCATTCCGCTTGCACCTTACTCACTTACTTGCTGTTTTTTCACACACCTATTCTCTCGTGCGTTACGTGAGCTTGCCCCCTATCAATGGTGTCGCCCCCTTCGTTGGCTTGCTTGCTTACTTACTTGTCTTAGCAACCAAAGCAACCTACTGGTATCAGAGCAAGGAGGACTCCCTCCTCGCCGAGACACTCTTGAGGCCTTGTCGGGTTACATCCACATGGCGGGTGATCCTGCACATACAGCTCATGCACATCAGAAGTGTGTAGTACCCGCAGGTGCAGTCACTGCATCTTGCAGCCGCACGCACTACACCCGTGATCTACGTGGTACGCTGTCCTAGTGCACGGCTCAACTTTGGCTACGCACTGGCACCTCTTCACCGCTGCACCCACACACTCCACGGAAGCTTCTGCCTCTGCGCATGTCGGCCACGTTGGCCACAGCTCGCACCTTTTCAGCAGCAACACGTACACACTCCTCGCAGTAGCACACATCGCACCCGTACTCTACGTGGTGCTCCTGCTTTGTACACAGCACCCGCCTCCCCCACAACTCCGACTACTGCACCAGATGCACCTACTGCAGTAGAATCACCAGCAGCAGTCGAGGCATGCCACAGCGTGGGCATCAGCCGTGAGCCTCCATTAAGTTGTGCCTCTGTCAGCACCTCAGGCTGCCATTCTGGAAGCCAAGGACTTAGCAAACTGGCGTCTCCCCCTGCAACCAAACCAATCCCCACTTCGCCCACGGCCGCGCATGAGCATATTTGCATTGAAGACAAGGTCACATACTACAAGGAGAGGGCGGAGAGGGATGTGTAATCGAGGGTTCAGCGCAACAGTCAAGGGTATTACCCCGGTGAGAGCTACAATCACACCGACTACTACGAACGGGAGGACGCCAGATTCTACGCCGCCTACCAACAGTCTGCCACCGACGACTCACCAACGGCGCAGAACGAACCAGCCACGGCTCCACCGTGTGATCATCGACCTCTTCAATCACCAGTAAGCCCACACGTTGCCCATAGGACGCGCCAGCAGCGACGTCGTGCTGTTCCATGTGGCGTAGCACCATCCTCTACAACAGCTGCTTCCAGAGAGCCCACTTCGTGTTGGGGCACATCCCCAGCAGCATCAACTGCAGATTCAGCTTCGTCTTCACCTCCCGACATTTTAACTACACTTCAGGCTGCCCTTGTGTCTAGTACTATTGTTGCTTCCACCTTTACAACAACTGCACGCGCTGGACGTGCACTGGCAACACCGCTGCTAGCAGAGCCATTGAGGCGTACACCGCAGCAGCAGTTGACCAAGGACCTCTGGCGGCTATTGTCGTCAACATAGTCACCTCGATTGCTGCAGCAGCCAACGCAGTTGCATCGACAGCAGCTGCAGCGGCTACAACGCTCTCTAGTGTCGTTGCCTCCATCCACATCTCCACTATACAGGGGTCAGCTTCACTCTCCTCTTCATCCGCTGCAACTCGTCACATCCAACTGTTGGTCTCCACTACTGCAGCCATCTCCACACAATCAGCTGCCGCATTGACAGGAGTAGCCTGCCTCATCGTCTCAGCAGCTGCCGCTGTTGCAGTTGTCGCCTCCTCAGCTGCAGCTGCCCTTCCGCCGCTGTTCTCTTTGCACCTCTGTGCTTGGTGACCTTGGTCTCCTCTCTCTCTCTCTCTCTCTCTCTCTCTCTCTCTGCCCTTTGTGTTGGTGTGTTTGTGCGTCCAGGTTGTTGCCTTGCAGCAGAATCACGACGTACTCACTCTAGATTTTCCACGCCCACTGGGGCAAGGGAAACTCTGGCAACATTCCGGTTGACGATGACCAATA
>SZWC01003152.1:10765-54220 GCA_023375785.1 Penium margaritaceum | reverse complement strand
TGTGTGTGTGTGTGTTTCTGTTGGAAACATACATGAAAACACAAGCACCGGCTTGTAGGAATGCTTCCAAACATGAAAAAAAAAATGGTTACATGTTTATGCATGTACATATGTACATGCATGCGTTCGTGCATGCGTTGCTGCCTGCCCCTTTGCTTGTCTGCATTCTGCTCACCCATGCAGTCATATGCCCTTCATAATTTCTGCAAGATCGACCACTCAGTTTCCCTCCCATCCACCCACCTGCCCGTCCGCCACCCCTTGCCCCTCTCCCCTCCCTGCTCAACACCTTCACCCTGGAATTCCCAGTCACCCACTTGTTGACAAGTCCTTCCCCCCTGCATCCTGCCTTTCCTTGCATGCTCGTCTGCCTGCCTACCCACACGCTCCATTATCCTTCACCCGCCAGCCAGGCCGCGTGTCAGCCCCGCCGCCTTCATACCCTCCCGTCCCTTCCACTCCACCTCCACCCCCCTCCACCTAGCTGCGCAACTACCACCCTGCCCACCCGCCCGCCCGCACACCCGCTCAAAAACACTCCTGTTGAAAAATTGCCCCTCCGCATGCCCAAGTGCGGCGCCGGGTGGCGCCGACGAGCCGCCAGAAAGTGGAAACTCCGCTCCGGCGGATCTGGCGATTCGACAATTGCTCGAATCCTAAAGTGAAAGATTTCCCCTTAAAGTTGACAAGTTGTTGAATCCGGTGGAAGTTGTTTCGCCAGAATCGGACAAGTATCGAAGGAGATATGGCCTTCCAAAGTTGGGGTATGTGCAGCGGCTCTGGGAGCCGGCTGCGACTCGAAATCCGGTCGATAATCGACCGGACCGAGTAACAAAAACACCATCTGGAGAAAATGCTCCGATAGGCCTGCCGAGGCGTCCGGTGGATGATCCACCTGATCCGGCGGATCATCCAACGGATCCAGTAGTGCAGGTTGTTACTGAGGGACGGCCAAAAATCTGGCTCGGCGTCCGAAACTCAGAAGTACGTTTTGTTACTCGGGGACTTGGTCAAAATTCTGACTGCAGGTCCGCGGACAGGTTTCGAACCTTGTCACACCCCATCACCAAACTCAGCCCAAAAGTGGGCAAGGTGCGTGGAAACAGTACAGGGGACCCCTACACCATGTGCAAGTGGACCTGCACCTTGGGAAAGGCGCTTCGCACGTGAAGGAAGGCGCCACGACGTGTGCGCGCCATGGAGGTGTAAGGCGTTTCTGTGGTGGATGAGACCTGCACTTCGGCAAGCATAACTTGAGCTACGCTTGGCCGAATTGCGCGCGGTTTAGTGCGTTGGAAAGCTCATGACTAGCCCTATAAATGTTGTGAAAACGTCCATGTTACAAAACTAACGCAAAACGACGTTATTCCCTTCGCAAACTGACTATCTCTAAATTCCTGCTCACATAGCGTGAGGCGACCAGAAAGCTCACGCTCAGTCTCAGATTCGCCCAAAACAATAGACGTGAACCACTAGAGACGATCAGACAAACTTCGGGACCGCACCATGCGGATCCCATCCTGACAAAGGGTTATGGGCCCACGACTCTGAACGCCTCCAACGTTCACGTCTTCCGTAGCGCACGGGATCGTCATCTTGGACGTCGCCGTGAAGTTCTGAGAACTCGTCGGAGTAGCAGCTGCACACATGGCGCAAAAGGAGACGCAGCCCATTCAGAAGTATGCGGGCGGCCCGGGCTTCGGGCTATGGAGGTGGCAGTTCGAGCTGCACCTCTCGCATAAGGGGCTGGTGGACGTCATGTTGGGAAAGGAGGTGCTCACATAGGCGACTGCTACGGACGCAGAGAAGCAAGCCTTCAAAAAGAAGAACACGGAGGCGCTCATGCTCCTGGTGTTTGGGACAGCCGAGTCACAGTGGGGCTACTTCCAAGGCTGCAAGCTGGCAGCCGAAGCTTGGCAAAAGCTTTGCGCCATCTACCAATCCAAGTCGCTAGCGAACAAAATCTTCGCGATGAAGCGGCTCCTCACGGTGAGAATCAAGGAGGGAGATGATGTCATCTCCGCCATGCAGCAGATCGATTCGCTCGCCTCGCAATGCAATGACGTGGGGTGGAAGATCGACACGCAGGTGCAGGCGATGGCCCTCCTCATGGCCCTACTTGACAGTTGGGGCTCACTCATCACTGTCCTCGGAGGATGGTCGGAGGACAAGCTCACGTATGGTGCGGTCGCAGAGTATATCCGCAACGAGGCACAGGGTCGGAGCTGTGGGGAGTCCTCGTCTTCCTCATCGGCCCTCGTCACCAAAGCGCGCGATGGCGGAAGCGAGGGCCGAGGAAGTGGCAGAAAGGGCGGCGGCAAGAAGGGCGCCAAGAAAGGTGCGTGCCGCAACTGCGGCAAGATGGGCCATTGGGCCCGTGAGTGCCCGGAGGAGGCGAAGACCGGCGGCAAAAACAGCAAGGGCAGGTCACTCCTCAATGACAACAAGAACCACTTCCTCAAGAATTCCAACAGGCGGTGCCTAGATTCCGGGGCCGAGGAGCACACCCAAGTCGAGAAGGTGGGGTTCCTCACCTACGAGAAGTCCTCCAAGTCAATGGTGGTCGCGAACGAAAAAGTCAAGCCGGCGGCCGGCCAAGACAACGTGGAGGTGGAAGTCGTGGTGGGCGATGAAAAGGAGCTCTGTACAATCCGTGATGTGCAGCACGTCCCCGGCCTGGCTGACATCCTGAGTGTTAGCCGCTTGACGGACAAGGGATATCAGGTGCTCTTCCGCAGGAAAGGTGCAGTGGTGCGCATCGACGGCGACGGCGAGGTCGTGCTGGAGGCGAAGCGCGAGGGCGGTCTCTACATCGTGGAGACCAAGGTGGTCCCCACGGCATTGGATGCAGCAGGCTCGGAGGAGCGCGTCGTCAACATGGCCAAGGGAGGAAGCGCTGATCTGGAGCTCTGGCACCGACGGTTGGGGCATTTGGCGCCCGCAACCGTTAAGGAGATGGCAAAGTACGCGGCCTCGTCATCGACGGTGCAGACGCGCCAGCAGATGAAGCAGCGCACAAAAAGTGCGAGCCTTGCATTTTGGGCAAGGCGCGGTGCAAGCCGTTCAACGAGAATGCGGCTCGCGCAAAGGACCTGCTGGAGGTCGTGCACAGCGACGTGTGCGGACCGTTCAAAACACCGTCAAGCGGCGGTTTGAGATACTTTGTCACTTTCATTGACGACTGCAGCAGAAAACTCTACTTGTACTTCATGAAGCGGAAGGGCGAGGTCCTGGACAAGCTGAAGGAGTAAGTCGCAGTTGTGGAGAGGCAGACTGGCCGGAAGGTTAGAGCGCTACGCAGCGACAATGGTGGAGAGTACGTGGGCTGCAGCGGGTGGATGAAGCAGCAGGGCATCAAGTGGGAACCCACTATGCCGTACTCGCCACAGTCCAACGGAGTGGCGGAGCGGGCGAACCAGACGTTGCTCAACATGGTGCAGACCATGCTTGTGGATGCGGGGCTACCGCGAGGATTCTGGGCGGAGGCTGTGCGTACAGCGAGCTACACCATCAACCTCACCCCAACAGCGATGCTGAAGGGTAAGGGCGGCTGGAAGACGCCGCAAGAGGTTTGGAGCGGGCGCAAGCAAAACGTGGCGCACCTGAAGGTGTTCAGGTGCAAGGCTCACGCGATGGTGCAGGCGGCGCAACAACGCGACATCAAGCTGGAACCGCGGGCGAAGCCGTGTCTGTTCCTCGGCTACGAGAGTGCGCAAAAGGCGTACCGGCTTTGGGACCCGCGCACGCAAGAGATCATCTACAGCCGTGACGTCGAGTTTGATGAGCACCAAAACTTCAGCATCAGCAACAACGACATGAGCGTCGGGAACACTCCAAAACAGGGGGAGTGGTTCCAGCTCCTTGACTATGAGAAGGAGCCGGCGGACGTGGAGGTCGATGATGTGGCGTCGGAGCACGGCGGGGCAGCAAGTGCAGCAGCCGACGCGGAGGACCCTGACAACGATGCAGCTGGGCTGGAGATCCAGCGGAATGATCTGTCGAAGGAGGCACCGCGGGTGCCAAAGCGCGCACTCCCGGTGGAGTTTGCGTCGGGCGTCGGAGAAAAATCCTCCGGACGCGCCGCCCGTCCGGTTGATGGTTCACCGGAGCGGGAGGAATCCTCGGGAAGCCGTCCGGTCGATGATTCACCGGAGCGGGCTGAGTCGGAAGGATCGTAGCAGAGCGACGAGACGACGCCAAGACTGCCGCACTGCAGCGGGAGGCAGCGGAGAGCGGGGAAGCGTTTTGACGCAGGCACCGGTCGATGGATCGGCATGACGCGGTGCATGCTGGCTGCATCAACGGAACCGACGACCGTGCAAGAGGCGCTTGCGCGGCCCGAGGGAAAGCAGTGGGACGCCGCCATCAAGTCGGAGTTGGCGTCCATTGCTGAAAACGACACGTGGCAGCTGGTTGACAGGCCGAAAGACGCCAAGGTCATCGGCTCCAAGTGGGTCTTCAAGACCAAGTTCACAAAGGAAGGTGTGGTTGACAAGTACAAGGCGCGGCTCGTGGCGAAGGGGTACGCACAGCGTAAGGGCGAGCACTACGATGAGACGTTCGCCCCCGTNNNAGACGCCGCCAAGACTGCCGCGCCGCAGCGGGAGGCAGCGGAGAGCGGGGAAGCGTTTTGACGCAGGCACCGGTCGATGGATCGGCATGACGCGGTGCATGCTGGCTGCATCAACGGAACCGACGACCGTGCAAGAGGCGCTTGCGCGGCCCGAGGGAAAGCAGTGGGACGCCGCCATCAAGTCGGAGTTGGCGTCCATCGCTGAAAACGACACGTGGCAGCAGGTTGACAGGCCGAAAGACGCCAAGGTAATCACGGCCCCAAGTGGGTCTTCAAGACCAAGTTCACAAAGGAAGGTGTGGTTGACAAGTACAAGGCGCGGCTTGTGGCGAAGGGGTACGCACAGTGTAAGGGCGAGCACTACGATGAGACGTTCGCCCTCGTTGCCAAGTTCACAAGCATCCAAGCGATCCTTGCGGTGGCAGCCGCGAAGGACATGGAGCTCCACCAAATGGAGCTCCACAGTGTAAAGACGGCATTCCTCAACGTCATCATCGACAAAGAAATCTACATGGAGGTGCCGGAGGGGGTGGAGGCGCCGGAGGGCAAGGTGTGCAAGCTGCGAAGTCCTTGTACGGGCTAAAATAATTGCCCCGATGCTGGTACCAACAGATGGACAGCTTCATGGCACAACTCAGCTTCAAGCGATGTGAGGCGGATCACAGTGTGTACGTGCGGCGCGGCAAGAAGCTCCATCAGAATGTCACACTCTATGTGGACGATCTTATCTTGTGCTCCTCAGACCTGCCGAGCCTACAGCAGCTGAAAGAGCAGTTGAGCAGCAAGTTCCAGATGTCAGAAATGGGGGAGCTGGAGTTCTACCTCGGGGTGAGCATTACGCGGAACCGGAGGGCGCGCACACTTGAGCTGGGGCAGGCCAAATATGTGGCCGAGGTGCTGAAGCGGTACGGCATGAAGGACTACAAACCATTGTGTAGACCTGTCTCCACGACTTGTGAACTAAGTGTGGCAATGGCGCCGCAAACAAAAGAAGAGCGGGAGGATATGGCAGGGCTGCCTTACCAATTGGCGGTGGGTAGCCTCATGTACGCCATGGTGGCGACTCAACCGGACCTGGCCTACGCGGTGGGCCAAGTGAGCACGTACGTGGCCGACCCAGGGCCACTACACTGGCAGGCGGTCAAGCGCATCCTCCGCTACCTGCAGGTGACGCGGCACGCGCGCCTGAGGCTCGACGGCAAGGGGCGGGCGGACCCTTTGCGTCTCGTCTGCTACACGGATGCAATCTACGTTGGGGATGTGGACAAGCGGAAGTCCACATCTGACTACGTGTTCTTCCTTGCTGGTGCAGCGGTCTCGTGGTGCAGTAGGAAGCAGGACTGCGTTGCCACCTCCACAGTGGAAGCAGAGTACATCGCGCTGGCCGAGGCGGTCAAGGAGGCGGTGTGGCTCCACAGGTTGCCGGGGGAGCTGGGCGTGCCGCAGCTGGAGCCTACGGTGGTGCAAGAGGACAACACCGGCTCCATCTCGCTGACCAACAACCCGACGCAGAACAAGAGGACGAAGCACATTGATGTGCGTTATCACTACGCACGGGACATGGTCAAGAAGGGGCAGGTGGTGCTGCATCACTACAGCACGCACAACATGCTTGCGGATTGCTTGACCAAACTGCAACCCGCGGACCGGCACGCGATGAGCGTGGCCGGACTTGGGATGACCAGCTATGACGGGCTGGAGGGTGCAGCGGAAGATGAGTGAGAGCAAGCAGGAGCAGCGGGCATGGCAGGTGCAAGGGGGAGAATGTTGAAGAATTGCCCCTCCGCATGCCCAAGTGCGGCGCCGGGTGGCGCCGACGAGCCGCCAGAAAGTGGAAACTCCGCTCCGGCGGATCTGGTGACTAAAAAACGGATCAGATCCTAAAATGGAGGATTTCCCCTTAATGTTGACAAGTCGCTGAATCCGGTGGAAGTTGTTTCTCTGGAATCGGACAAGTATCGAGGGAGATATGGCCTTCAAACGTTGGGGTATGCGCAGCGGCTCTGGGAGCCGGCTGCGACTCGAAATCCGGTTGATAATCGACCGGACCGAGTAACAAAAATACCATCTTGAGAAAATGCTCCGATAGGCCTGCCGAGGCGTCCGGTGGATGATCCACCTGATCCGGCGGATCATCCACCGGATCCAGTAGTGCAGGTTGTTACTGAGGGACTTGGCCAAAAATCTGGCTCGGCGTCTGAAACTCAATAGTCATTTTGTTACTCGGGGACTTCGTCAAAATTCTGACTGCAGGTCCGCGGACAGGTTTCGAACCTCGTCACACCCCATCGCCAAACTCGACCCAAAAGTGGGCAGGGTGCGTGGAAACAGTGCAGGGGACCCCTACACCATGTGGAAGTGGACCTGCGCCTTGGGAAAGGCGTTTCGCAAGTGAAGGAAGGCGCCACGGCGTGTACGCGCCATGGAGGCGTAAGGCGTTTCTGTGGTGGGTGAGACCTGCGCTTCGGCAAGCATAACTTGAGCTATGATTGGACAAATTGCACGCGGTTTGGTGCGTTGGAAAGCTCATGACTAGCCCTATAAATGTTGTGATCATGTCTATGTTCAAAAACTAACGCAAAACAACGTTATTCCCTTCGCAAACTGACTATCTCTAAATTCCTGCTCACATAGCATGAGGCGACCAGAAAGATCACGCTCAGTCTCAGATTCGCCCAAAACAATAGACGTGAACCACTTGAGACGATCAGACAAACTTCGGGACCGCACCACGCGGATCTCATCCTGACAACTCCTGCCAGTGAACATACCCTGTGGCATGCACTAACGTACTCCCACCAGCCCAAACACCTCGCCATCTGGCTTCCCACTCACCTGGACGTACACATGAACTCACATCTACATGCACGCTTGCCTGACCACTTGACTGAGCACCTGCCTGCATGCATTCATGCTCATGAACATGCTCATTGACAAGTACGCACACACACATGCACACACACACACACACACACACACACACACACACACACACACACACACACACACAGACACACACACACACACACACACTCACACACACACACATACAGAGTTACACCTGCATGCC
Source organism: Penium margaritaceum (assembly GCA_023375785.1). Classification (NCBI taxonomy): domain Eukaryota; kingdom Viridiplantae; phylum Streptophyta; class Zygnematophyceae; order Desmidiales; family Peniaceae; genus Penium; species Penium margaritaceum. Next base: position 46,577 of record SZWC01003152.1, on the reverse strand, counting down.
TGCTTGCCCGCACGTCCAGACGCCCACCTGCCTGCCCGCCCGCCTGCTGGCCTGCCTACCAGGCCGCTGCCCGCCCACTTTCCCAATAATGTGTTGAATATGTTTGCCCCTTGTTCAGTCTTGTACGACGGATCAGGAATGCTCTGCCCCTTGTGGAGGTATGACCCCTGGATTTGTTGTAGGGTGACTCAACTATGCTCTGTCTCATGTGAGATATGACCTGTGAGTACACCATGTAGGTGAGTGGTTAACTTAGCCATTTTGTTGATTTGGCCAAGTGAGAGGTCATGAGCTCGATCCTGGCTCCATGCACATCTTGGTTGTTTTAGAAGCTTCCAAGAAAGAAAGTCCATTGCTTCTGGGAAGCAACACGGCTGATCAGTCACCTTGGCACAAGGATGCTTATGTGTCAAGCCCACAGCGCAAGTCTCTTGGTGATGTGGCAGGGTCAAGCCACTTCTTAGGATTGTGCTTTTGAGTTCTAGGACTGGACAGGCAGCTATAAAAGGACTTGTCTTGCATGCTGATCAATCAACCCTTGCTTGATGCTCTCTTGCGTATTGACGACTTGAGCTCTTCTTGAGATGTAATGCTAAGGCGTTAGTACTCTTGAAGGTGAAGTGTATGCCTGATTAAGTTTGGGGTGCATGACACATACCTGCAAAGGAAGAAGGTGTAGGAACCTTTGTGAGCTTTTCGGTTTCGCGGCTTCTCTGCCGGAGGTGGTTAGCTCAGTAGCTAACAAAGGGTTATGGGCCCACTCCTCTGGTTAGGGAAGTTTCATGCACGCAACCGCTAAGGTCACAAGCAGTGAGAGCGCCTTCGCTCTCACCCAACTTCTCTGTTTGCAGGGCAACATCAGCAGGAGGGGAATGCAACACATCTACACCTTTCTACCTTGGGAGCTGACATCAGCCTACATCAGCCTACATCAGCCTACATCTGCTTGCAACGGCCAACGGTAACAGGGGAAGCAGTTTCCTCTTCTCACCAACAGCCTACAGCGGCCTCAAACACAGGTTCATCGGCATCAACAACAGGTGCAGCAGCTGAAGCAGTTGTAGGTGTAGGGATGGCAGGGATAGGGGAACCAGGGAAGCATTCTCCCATCCTCAAGTTTGATGGAGAGGGGTTTGCGCTTTGGAAGTGGCAGTTTGAGATCATCATGGATGATAGAGACTTGCTAGGAGATTTTGACGGAAGTATCCCAGCACCAAAGGAGGAGGGTGCTGACCTTGTGGCATGGGTCAAGCTCAACAAGAAGGCTCTTGCCGTTCTCGTGTCCTCCATACAACCCTCAGTCCTCTCACACATCAGCGGTTGTACAGTGGCAGCCGCGGCATACGCCAAACTGGGCAAGGTGTTTCAGTCCTCCTCACTTGCCAACCGTCTCTTCATTCTACAAAACCTCATCAGTATGAGGCTTGGTGAAGGGGAGGATGTCTCCGCCTTTATGCAGAAGTTTGAGACTCTCTTGCAACAAGCCAACGGCATGGGGTGGGACCTGAAATCGGATATGCAGGCCATGATTTTTCTGATGACGCTGCCGGAGAGCTGGGGTCCCATGATCACAGTGATTGGAGGTTGGACGGAAGAGCAAGTATCCTACACCACCGTCTCGGAGTATGTACGGAATGAAGCCATGCGTCGCAGCAGTAGTGAAGCAAACATGGCTGCCTTTGCCTCACGAAGCAGCGGTGCCTTTCGTAATACCTCCTCCTCTGGATACAAGGGAAACAACGGCACTGGTGGAAGGGGTCCAAAGCGTCAAGGAAACTGCCATAACTGTGGTAAGGCTGGACACTGGGCTCGGGAGTGCCGGGCACCCAAGAAGGAGGGAGGAGACGAGGACGAATGGCGAGGGGGACATGGTGGGAAGGATCCCACAAGCTTGATGGCTGAGTGTGCCTCCAACAAAGGGAGGGCGATACTCAGGCCAGGAGCTTACGGCCTTGACTCGGGTACAAACGAGCACACCACCTATGAGAAGAGAGACTTCATCTCTCTTGCTCCATGCAACAAAAACTTCAGAGTCGCCAACGGCAAGGTTGAGGCAGCTGAGGGGATTGGTGACAAGCTGGTCACAGTGGGTGTCAACGGTGCGGACTCCGACCTCAAGCTAGAGGGGGTAGTCTACTTGCCCTCCTTCACAGCCAACCTGCTCTCTGTCTCTAAGATAACTGACCATGGCATGACAGTTGTTTTTACAGAGAAGGAAGCAGTGATAGTCCCTACCAAGGACATCAGCATTTCCTACCCTGCCAAGAAGGTTGTTGCACAGGTCCCTCGCGTTGATGGACTCTACGTCTTGCAAACCAAGACAACATCAACGGCTGAATCTTTGGCCGGGAGTGACGATGAGGAGAGCCACGATGCAGACTCTGATGACGAAGGACATGTTGGAGCAGCGGAAGCAGTGGCACCGGAAGATTCGGCAACAAAACCAGACGCAAATGCAGCCACCGAGGCTGTTCATTCTAGCCAGTGCACATCGTCGGAGAACCTGTGGCACAGGCGCTTTGGGCACGTGGCTCATCGCACATTGGTACTCATGGATAAGCAGGAGCTAGTGCGTGGGATGGAGCTAGGTGATGAGGCGGAGGGAGCTGGGATCTTGTGTGAGCCATGCCTTCAAGGCAAGGCCAAGAAGAAACCTTTCAAGCGTAATGGTACGCGTGCTCTCGCACCCCTTGACCTCATCCACTCTGACGTGTGTGGTCCCTTTCGCATACCGTCCAATGGAGGCAGCAGATATTTCCTCACATGCATCGACGACAACAGCCGCAAGGTCTGGATATACTTTCTCAAAAAGAAAAGTGAGGTGAAGGAGAATCTGCAAGCCTTTGTCGCTATGGTCGAGCGACAGAGTGGAAGGAAGGTGAAGGCATTCAGGACGGACAATGGGGGGGAGTACGAAGCCTGCAGGGAGTGGCTCAAGGCACAGGGCATTGAACACCAGAAAACTACTCCCTACTCACCTCAAAGCAACGGTGTAGCAGAGAGGATGAATCAGACCCTCCTTGGCATGACAAGGTGCATGCTCTTTGACGCCAAGCTGCCTCCTAGGTTCTGGGCTGAAGCAGCACGCACGGCTACGTATCTTGTGAACCTCATACCTGCAGCAGCTCTGCGAAGGAGAGGCAAGAAGCAGCAGACACAGAAGCTGAAGACACCTCAAGAAGCATGGTCGGGCAAGAAGCCGGACGCCTCCCATCTCAAGGTGTTCGGTTGCACCGGCTTTGCCAAGGTCCAGGCGGGTGAGGGTCCTGGAAAGCTCGATGCAAGAGCACGAAAGTGTGTTTTCATCGGCTATGACACCGCCCACAGAGCTTATAGAATGTGGGACCTAGGAGCTAAGAAGGTCATCCGCAGCAAAGACGTGGATTTCAACGAACGTTCAGTGAGTAAGGGAGAGCTTCTTGAACTTGAGAACACTCCAAAACAGGGAGAGTGGCTCACTCTTCTCGAGGAGGGAGACGAAGCACCAGCACAATGGCATGGGCTGGGTACTACAACAGGGAGAGAAGCTGATGAAGATGACTCGGAGGGATCAGCCTCCGAGTCCGACGTATCTGATCCTCCAGACCATGAGGAGGATACCTCTCCCCCCATCGACGACAAAACAAACCTCCAGCCTCTACATCAACAGCAACAGCAAGAAGGTCCAAGGAGCAGTTCACGTCTGAAAGTTCCTCGGCAGCATTACGATGCAGATAGGGGTGAATGGACAGGCTTCAACTATTCGTTCATGGTTCAAGAGGAGCCAACGTCTGTTGCAGAGGCACTCGCGCGGCCTGACAAAGCTGAGTGGGATGAAGCAATTCGCAGTGAACTCAGCTCCATCGAGGAGAATGGGACATGGGTACTGGTGGACAGACCTGCCGGCGCTCATGTTGTGGGTTCCAAGTGGGTGCTGAAAGTAAAAAGGAAACAGGATGGTAAGATAGACAAGTACAAGGCACGGGTGGTAGCAAAGGGGTTCTCTCAACGGCCTGGCGCAGAGTACGATGAGACCTTTGCTCCCGTTGTGACGTTTGCCTCCATCCGGTCAATGCTCGCCATTGCTGCTGCCAAGAACATGGAGGTCCACCAGATGGATGTCAAGACAGCCTTCCTTTACGGCAAACTTGACAAGGAGGTACTGATGGAGGTTCCAGAGGGGGTTGATGCGCCCGAGGGCAAGGTGTGCAGGCTGGTGAAGGCGCTCTATGGGCTAAAACAAGCGCCAAGACTTTGGTACCAAGAGATGGATACATTCATGGCCAAGGAGTCCTTCATGCACTGCGACAACGACCCTAGCATGTACGTGTATGAGAGCGACAAAGGGACTATGTTGGTCGCCTTGTACGTTGATGACCTGATTCTGTGCTCTTCTTCAACGCAGCTGCTGGACGATCTCAAGGGGCAGCTGAGTAGCAGGTTCAAGATGAAGGACATGGGTCCTCTTAACTTCTACCTTGGCATTGCCATCAAGCGTGACAGAGCCGCAGGTACCATCAGCCTGAACCAGACAAAGTACATCGACTCCATCCTCAAACGATACGACATGGCAGATTGCAAGCCTGCCAGCACACCCATGAGCTCAGAGTGCAAGCTCTCCACCTCCATGTCCCCATCCAACGAAGCGGAGAAAACTGACATGCTGGGCATCCCATATCAGTCTGCAGTGGGCAGTCTGATGTATGCCATGGTCGCCACCNAATCATCAAGATTGACAACATGAGCGCGATTGACATGTCCAAGAACCCAGTTCTGTCCAGGCGCACAAAGCACATCGAGATCCGCTACCACTATGCTCGGGACTTGGTCTACAAGCAAACAGTGGAGCTGGAGTATGTCGGCACCAAGCTGAACCGGGCTGACATGCTTACAAAGCCATTGGACAAGGATCTCCACCAGGCGGGCAGGCAAGGTATCGGCATGGTCAACGCAAGTGATGAAGAATGATGATGGAAACTGACGCAAGGTGCAAGGGAGAGATTTGTTGAATATGTTTGCCCCTTGTTCAGTCTTGTACGACGGATCAGGAATGCTCTGCCCCTTGTGGAGGTATGACCCCTGGATTTGTTGTAGGGTGACTCAACTATGCTCTGTCTCATGTGAGATATGACCTGTGAGTACACCATGTAGGTGAGTGGTTAACTTAGCCATTTTGTTGATTTGGCCAAGTGAGAGGTCATGAGCTCGATCCTGGCTCCATGCACATCTTGGTTGTTTTAGAAGCTTCCAAGAAAGAAAGTCCATTGCTTCTGGGAAGCAACACGGCTGATCAGTCACCTTGGCACAAGGATGCTTATGTGTCAAGCCCACAGCGCAAGTCTCTTGGTGATGTGGCAGGGTCAAGCCACTTCTTAGGATTGTGCTTTTGAGTTCTAGGACTGGACAGGCAGCTATAAAAGGACTTGTCTTGCATGCTGATCAATCAACCCTTGCTTGATGCTCTCTTGCGTATTGACGACTTGAGCTCTTCTTGAGATGTAATGCTAAGGCGTTAGTACTCTTGAAGGTGAAGTGTATGCCTGATTAAGTTTGGGGTGCATGACACATACCTGCAAAGGAAGAAGGTGTAAGAACCTTTGTGAGCTTTTCGGTTTCGCGGCTTCTCTGCCGGAGGTGGTTAGCTCAGTAGCTAACATAATGAGCCTGCCAGCCCGTTGCCCGCCTGTCCCATACTCCCCCTCCCCATACCCACCCACCTACCCCATACCTGCGTGGCCTGTTGGACCTAGTGGGTGCAGATGCACCCTCCTGGAGGCGGAGCCTTCAGTGATTCATGCTATTCATGTTTGGGTAGCAAATAAACACCAGAGGGGAAAAGTGGGGAGCACGAGGATCATGGATATGGGTGGTCAGAAATCATCATATTCAGTGAAATTGAATTGGGAATCGATTTTGGAACCAAGGAACAGTGAGGTTGTATCAGATTCTTTTAGTACGTGATCCAAGCCTTCAAATGCAACTAAGAATGCCCAAATTGGAGCTGTAGAGCCCCTGCTGTGACCCTGATTAAAGAAGCATCTCTGGTCACTTCCATTTTGCCCTTGGTGCATTTGTGGGCCATCGGAATCAGATTACTGGTGATGGAGTATCCCTTCAACCATGGCGTACACCACCAGCACAAAACCTGAGGACTGGGCGAGGCTAACCTCTGAACACTCACTCAAGTTGAGCAATTCAAATCTTGATCATGGATGGAAAATTCCAGTGAATCTGAGGGAACACGATTGATGGGACTTACAGCAAGGGTCACATCACATCAACATCTCATCCTTGCACAGCAGCATTGATGCCCTGCGCAGGGTCGAAGGATAGGTCCTTGAAAACTGCGGTGTTTCAGGCCTCACAGCGCAGACCAAGCTTCATACTCCTTACGTCATGAATATCCTTGGGCTGCGCCTTCGTCACGGCATCCGCGAGCATGTGCTCGTCGCCACAATGCATGATAATGAAATCTCTCTCTGTGTCGCTATTTGGATGCACCTTGGCCACTAGTCTCCAGAATTGGCAAGTAGTGGACGGACCAGGCATGCACTGCCCGTGTGGAGCAAGTCCCTTGAGTCCGGTCCAACAGGCCAGGCATGCACTATCCTTGTTCAAGGATAAGTCCCCAAGGTTCCTGACGATGGCTGGTCAGATTGTCAATCTGACCATACCACTGGAAAGAGCAGGAGTCAAATTGTCAGCTATCCAATTTTCGGGCCGATCCAACGATCGGATTGGAAGATGCAAGATGTGCCTTGAATCTGGGGATGACTTCCTTGATTGAGGGGATGACCTCCTTATATCAAGGAGTGACATCGGCCAAGGCGCACGCACTTCGGCTTAGCCAATGCGCCCGCACCCTGGCTGCCAAAGTCACTCCTCAGATATTTATGCCTTGTACTTGCCATTGTCTCAACTACTCCTTCACTTGATGTCTCTTGGTTGAGCTGTGCGCTTGAGAGTGAGCTTGATGTGAACTGCTAAGGTGGTTGTAACATTGCTTGTGTGAGAGTGCTGACTTGATTTGTTGGGATCCCACACCAAGGAAGAAGAAGGCTTAGAGGGCGGGAGCCCCTAAGACCTTGAGCGAAAGCACCTAGGTAACTAGGTCTCACCAGAGGCATAGTTAATTCCTTGGGGGTGATCGTGATCCTTGGGTGAAATTCCCTTGGATGGTCGGCAGTTGCCATTGTGTTGGAGCTGTTTTCTAGACCGGAGCCTCAGGCCACGTGACTCAGGAATGACAAAAGGGCTATGGGCCCACGCCTAGTGTGAGACTTAGTTGCAAAAAGCATACAGGTTGCTCAATAGCTCAGCAAACGTGAGGAGCGCAGACACTCTATCACACCCACAGGTGCACCTCATCGGCCCTCCGTCCAAGACCTCTCATCAGCCTGACATGGGCTCCATCAGTCTAAAATAGGCATCAACAGCAGGTGTAGCAGAGCGGCCTCAACTGAAGCAGATCCTCCTCAACCGCAGGTACCATGGCTCCACCTACCGTCGAGGAGAAAGGCAAGAGCGTCGTCGAGGAAGGCTCGTTGACCAGCACACCATGTGTCCACCACTGGAGCTGTAACATCCACAGTAGAGGCAGGGAGTGGCATTCATGCGCCCATCCCTAAATTCGATGGGACAGGGTTCTGGCTCTAGAAGTGACAGTTTGATATCATAGTCGATGACCGTGATCTCCTCCCCTACTTCACAAGGGAGGCTGCCCAACCACTTTCATCCCAACCAGGGGAGCAAGCAGTGTGGAAGCGGGCCAACAAGAAATGCATGGCCATTCTGGTCACATCACTGCAGCAACATCTGCTCTCTCATATCTCCCGCCTCACAAACGCAGCTGAGGCATACAAGAAACTCTGCAAGATCTACCAGAGTGACTCCTTCGCCAACTGTTCATTCATCCTCCAAAATATTCTGAGGATGCAGCTGACTAAGGGCGAGGACGTCCTAAAATTTTTGCGGCAGTTTGAGACTCTCCTTCAGCAAGCCAGCAACATGGGCTGGAGCCTTGAAGCTGACATGCAGGGGATGATTCTCCTCATGGCTCTTCCACCAAGCTGGGGCCCCATGATAACTGTGATTTGTGGCTGGCCAGAGGACCACGTGAAGTACTCCAACATCTCGGAGAACATCCGCTATGAGGCTATGCGGCGTAGCAATAGCGAGGCCAACATTGCACCCTATGCTAAGGGTGCAGCAGGCAGCAGTGGCACTAGCAACTCAGGGCAGCAGCAGGGGGCAGGTGGCAAGTTGAAGAGGAGGCGACGGCCTGGCAACTACCACAACTGTGGCAAGGCAGGGCACTGGTCACGCGAGTGCTCCTAAGAAGGAAGGGGTCAGGGGAGAGGGAGAGAAGGGTGACAAGGGAGGCAAGGGTGAGAAGCAGCCCACCGCACTGGTGGCACATGGCTTAAGTGGCGCTGGCAATGCACTCCTTAAGCCAGGGGCCTTTGCACTTGACTCTGGCACAAATCACCATTCCACCAACGACAAATGGGGATTCATCTCCATGGGCCCCTGCCACCTCAACTTCCGTTGTGCTAATGGCAGGGTGGAACCAGCTGAAGGGGTGGGTGACAAGCTGGTCACCATCCAGGTGAATGGCCAAGAGGAGGAGCTCAAGCTCACCGGGGCAATTCATCTGCCCAATTTTGCTGCCAACCTACTCTCTTTCAGCAAGATTTCTGACCGAGACATGACGGTCGTCTTCGACAAGAACAGGGCCGTCATCCTTCCTACGTCGGTAGTGAAAATACAGTACGCTGCAAGGAGTGTGGTGGCCGAGGTTCCACGCATGGACGGCCTCTAGATCCTCCAAACCAAGGTGGAGGGTGCTGCCGAAGCTGGGGTAGCCATGACTGTCGAGGGCAGTCAGGTGGTAGAGGCAGAAAGCAGCCATCCGTCAACAAGAGCGGATTTAGCAAAAGCAGTGGAAGCTGCGACACCCACCCAACCCGAAGTAGTCACTGGGGCTGCCACGGCATCAGAAGCAAACTGTGGCCAAGACCTTTGGCACAGGCTTTTCGCCCATGCCGCCCACTCCACATTGGAGACAATGGGCAAGCACGAGCTGGTGCGGGGCTTGGCCTTGGGGAAGGGAGAGGGTATGGAGAAGGGGAAGAACGTATGTGAGGCCTGCCTCATGGGCAAGGCTAAGAGGAAAGGGCACACGGGGAGCAAGCATGGAAATCTGGCGAGTGAACCTCTCGAGTTAGTCAACACCGACATGCGCGGGCCGATCCGGACAGTCTCAGTCGAAGGCTATAGGTATTTCCTCACCTTCACCGATGACAAAACCAGAAAGCTCTGGACGTACTTCATGAAGAAAAAGAGTGAGGTAAAGGAGCATGTACAGCACTTTGTCGCAATGGTTGAGCGGCAGACCGGTAAGAAGGTCAAGGCCCTTCATTGTGTTAACGGTGGGAAGTCCAAGGCCTGTGAGGGCTGGCTAACGGAGCAGGGGATACGGCAAGAGAGTACGGTACTTGAGTCGCCCGAGAGCAACGGTGTTGCTGAACAGCTTAAACACCTTTAGCCCTACGAGGAAAGGAGAAAAAGAAGCTGCCGCCAATGACCCCACAAGAGGCATGGTCGGGCAAGAAGCCAGATGTCTCCCATCTGCGAGTGTTTGGCTGCCAGGCCTATGCCAAGAAGCTGACGAGGGAGAATGCCAGTAAGCTGGATCTGAAGGCCAAGAAATGCCTGCTCTTGGTGTATGACAGTGCCCAACGCCCTTACAAGCTCTTGGACCTACAAGGCAACAAAGTGATTTGCAGTAAGGACGTGGACTTCAACGAGGCTGTAGTAGGAGCAGAACAGCAGTTCAAGGACTAGCCAGTACCCAAGTCGGGTGAATGGCTGGTTCTAATGGAGACAGGTGATGAGGTACCACAGGGGTGGAGCAGCAACAAGGCAATAGAAGCAAGAAGAGTGGTAGCTTCAGGGAGAGCCGCAACAGAGGACTCTGACATTGAGTCAGATTTCTCCTCCTCTAATGATGAGGACTCTTCCACCGAGGGAGAGTCTATGGTAAGAGAACCAGAGCAGCAAGAGTAGTAGTAGCAGCCATCACAGTAGCAGGCAGTAAGGCGCAGCTCGTGCTGATCTGTCTCGCCACGACAATACGATGCTACAACGGGCAAACGGAATGGTCTGAGTTACACCTTCGTGGCTCAAGGAGAGCTCTCCACAGTGGCAAAAACGCTTGCTCTACTTGATGGGGTCAAGTGGAAGGCCGCCATCGAAAGCGACTCGGCCTCCCACAAGGAGAAGTGGACATGGAAGTTGGTGGACCGGCCCCCTGGCGCCCACATTGTAGGGTGCAAGTGGGTCATGGTCAAGAAGCTGAAGTAGGATGGGACCATTGACCGCCACAAGGCGCGGCTGGTGGCCAAGGGTTTTGCATAGCGGCCGAGGAGTGAGTACAACGAGACCTACGCGCCCGTTGTCACCTTTGCGACGATCCAGTCTCTCTTTACGACAGCAACGACCAAGATTTTAGAGGTTTGCCAGATGGACGTCACAGTTTGCCTGATGGAGGTGCCCGAGGGGGTGGATGCACCACCCAAAAAAGTTTGCAAGCTCGTCAAGTCATTGTATAGGCTGAAACAGGCCCCAAGGTGCTGGTACCAGGAGATGAACGCCTTCATGGAGGGGTCTGGGTATGGTCACTATGAGAACGACCTCAGTATGTATGTACGAGAGGAAGAGGATGGCCTCGTCTTAGTGGCTCTTTACGTCGATGACCTCATTATCTGCGCATCATCGACAAAGCTGCTGAAGAACGTCAAGATGCAGCTGAGTAGCTCGTTCTAGATGAAAGACCTGGTTCCTCTTGAGTACTACCTAGGCATCAATGCCACGCGGGATCGCTTCGCCGGCACTATTTGGCTCAGCCAGACCAAATACATAGACCACATCCTCAAGCGGTACGACATGGGGGACTGAAAACCCGTAAGTACCCCCATGGCAGTAGATTGCATCCGAACCTCAGCTGCGACTCCTAGAAACAAAGCAAAGCAGGTCGACATGGCAGGCGTGCCATATCAGTCTGTTGTGGGCAGTCTAATGTACGGGATGGTCGCGACTCGCCCCGACATCTGCCATGCTGTGGGGCAGGTGAGCAGGTACGTGGCCAACCCTGGGCCATAACACTGGCAAGCAGTGAAGCGGATCTTTCGCTACTTGAAGGGCACGCGGCACCTAGGCATCCAGTACGGAGGGGTGCCACCGTCAGAATCCTTGCGCCTCATGGTGTACACCAACGCAGATTGGGCCGGGAACGTTGACGTCCGGAAGTCCACGTCGGGCTACGTGTGCGTGCAGAACGGAGGAGCCGTGTTATGGGCGAGCCGCAAGTAGGACTGCATCTCCCTCTGCACAGCCGAAGTAGAGTACATCGCTCTAGCGGAAGCGAGCAAGGAGACAATGTGGCTGCGTAGCCTGCTCCATGAGATACAAGCACCTCAATCGGCCGCAACGGTGGTCAAGGTGGACAACAAGTCTGCCATCGACATGTCCAAAAACGGCACCTTTACGCGGAGGAAAAAACACATCAAAGTTACCACTTCAGTTGCGACCTGGTCACTAAGGTAGTGGTGGACCTGGAGCATGTTGCGTCCAAGTTCAGCCGTGCAGACATGCTGAAAAAACCCCTTGATCGAGAACTTTACCTCATAGGAAGACAGGGTATCGACATGAAGAGTGCAAGTGACGAAGACTAAAGACAGGACAAGTGGCAAGAGATGCAAGGGAGAGGTTATCGCTATTTAGATGCCCCTTGGACACTAGTCTCCAGAATTGGCAAGTAGTGGACGGACCAGGCATGCAGTGCTCATGTGGAGGAAGTCCCCTGGGTCCGGTCCAACAGGCCAGGCATGCACTGTCCTTGTTCAAGGATGAGTCCCTTGGGTTCCTAATGATGGCTGGTCATATCGTCAATCTGACCGTACCGATGGAAAGAACAGGTGTCATGTTGTCAGCTCCAATGGTCGGATTCGAAGATGCAAGATGTACCTTGAATCAGGGGATGACTTCCTTGATTGAGGGGATGACCTCCTTTAATCAAGGATTGACATCGGCCGAGGCGCACGCGCTTAGGCTCTCAAAGTCACTCCTCAGTTATTTATGCCTCGTACTTGCCATTGTCTCAACTACTCCTTCACTTGATGTCCCTTGGTTGAGCTGTGCGCTTGAGACTGAGCTTGATATGAACTGCTAAGGTGGTTGTAATCTTGCTCGTGTGAGAGTGCTGACTTAATTTATTGGGCCCTCACACCAAAGAAGAAGAAGGCTTAGAGGGCAGGAGCCCCTAAGACCTTGAGCGAAAGCACCTGGGTAACTAGGTCTCACCAGAGGCATAGTTAATTCCTTGGGGGTGATCGTGATCCTTGGGTGAAATTCCCTTGGACGGTTGGCAGTTGCCATTGTGTCGGTGCTGTTTTCTAGACCGGAGCTTCAGACCACGTGACTCAGGAATGACACTTTGCTGCTAAGTTCCTCGCATCGTGATACCGGATCTCAACATGCTTGGTCCTCCACTTCAGCACCGAATTCTGGGCTAGGCTGATGGCACTTTTGTTGTCCACATTGGGTACCTCCAATTTCTTTTCCGGGACCCTGATCTCCTTTAGCAGCTGCCGTAGCCACATGACCTCCTTTCCAGCTTTTGCAAGCACGATGTACTCCGCCTTAGTATTGTATACTGCCACACAAGCTTGCTTCCTACTCCCACACCACTGAGCACAAACACGTACACAAACATTGACTTTCTGTCATCCATATCACAAGTACATTCAGCATCAGAGTAGTCGGCCAACTCCAGGGAGTCACCTGGGAATCCCCCTCAAAACACAAGCTGCGACTGTTTTGCCGCCTGAAGGTAGTGGAAGATTTTCTTCACCCCTTGCCAACATAGTGGCCTTGGACCAACAACGTAGGGGCTCACTTGGCTCTCCGTGAAGGCCAGTTGAGCTACGTTGCCGCCATGGACTACATGATTGTACAAACCGCATACTGGTAGGCACGCCTGACATCTTCTCCTTCTCCTCATTTGTGCTCAGTCCAATGCGCAAGCTCAACTCAAATGTGGTCATGTGTGCTCCAATTGGCTTGCACATGATTTCCTCATTAATTTTTCCCCTAAATATTTTATCGGCGGAGCGCCTCTTGCACATACTTTGTTTGCCCTATCTCTAGCATGCACACCTTGCGGTCCATTTCAATGGCAACTCCTGGTAGTACTGAAATTTCCCAAGTAGAATCGGCCACCAAGCTGCTACCTCAGGTTTACCATGTCCCCCATGTCTGAAGACATCGGAATCAGGTCATGTATGTACATAACCACAATCCGGTGCAACCTTGGATTCTTCCACAGGTACACGTTGTGATCCACCTCACAATGCTCAAATTCAAGCTGGTCCATGAAGCCGTCCAATTTCAGGTACCACATGAGCGGCGCTTGCGTCAGCCCATAAAGCACATTGTGAATTTGGCACACCTTTACCGGCAGTGCGCCTCCTCCCTCCGGCACCTCCATGAGGACCGCTTTGTTAAGGTCACTGTTCAAGAATACAGCTTTCATGTTCATTTGGTGGACCTCATGGTCCCGTGCCACTGCCACTGACAAGATGGTTTGGAGTGAGGCTAACTTTGCCACCTGTACACTACTACGGTTCCTGAGTTGGAACCGTAATAGTGTTAACCCTTCCACTGGGCATATCCTTTTGGCCTTACCACGCCTTTTAGCATTCCAATTTCCCCTCCTTAGTGAGATTCTTCTTGGAGATACACTTGGAGGCGATGATTTATTGCCCTCCGCCTTGTGAAGCAGCTTTAAAGTCCCACTCTCCTCATGGGAGACAAACTCAGATTTTATAGCTCCCTTGCACAGAGGCCCATCCTTCTTCTGCAAAGCCTTCATGGCAATCTCAGGCTCCTCCTGTGAAAACATTCTGGAGATTTGGATTTGGAAATTCTGGAGTGAACCCATTCCAGATTCCCTCCCTGGCATTTTACCATTTTCCGTCCTCCTTTAGCGTCTACTTGCCTGCGGTTGCTGCTGTTGGGGTTGCTAATGTTGGTGTCTCTTCTGCTGCCAGTGCAAGGTATACCTAATCAAATGACTTTAACACACTAGGTTAAGTGTTTATTATGTTCTTTGCTATGATAGGAAGCTTCCATGCAAAGAAGTCATGTTGGCATTGGTTTGAATGATGTGATGGGTGGTGGTTGGCTGGATTTGGGAGGGGCAGAGTGTGAAAAGTGTATGTGGGGAGTGTATGTGGAGATTTACTACTAGCTGCGTGGATTTTTTGTGGATACCTACACTTGTGTATGTTGGTTCTAGTGATTTTCTTGTTAGTGTTTGGTCATGGTTGGGTGGAGGAGGGATGTGATGTTGAATGTTGGGAGTGTAAGTGGGGGTGTATGGCTACTTTGTGGCTTGTGTGTATCACTTTGTACTTGTGTGCATTGTGTTAGTTTATTTTGATGGTTTAAGGACGATTGGTGGCAATTGGGAAGATGTGGAGGGCGTCAATGCAGCGGATAGCAACGGTCTAGAAAATGGGTCCCGACATGGGAGGCTTGTTGAAAATGCTACCCCTTCGCATGCCCAAGTGCGGCGTCGGGAGGCGTCGACGAGCTGCCAGAAGCGCTTCAATGCAAGCACCGATTGATGGGTCTACATGACGCGGTGCATGCCGGCTGCATCAATGGATCCGTCAACCGTGGAAGAGGCGCTTGCGCGGCCGTGAAGTCAGAGTTGGCATCCATTGCGCAAACGCAAGAAATGGACATGATTGAAAACGGGCAGGTGGTGTTGCACCAGTGCTGCACGCACAACATGCTTGCGGATTGCTTGACCAAAGCGCAACCCGCGGACCGGCACGCAAGCGTGGCCGGGCTTGGGATGATCAGCTATAATGGGCTGGATGACGTAGCGGAAGATGAGTGAGAGCAAGCTGGAGCAGCGGGCATGGCAGGTGCAAGGGGGAGAATGTTGAAAAATTTGCCCCTCTGCATGCTCAAGTGCGGCGCCATGAGGCGTCGACGAGCCGCCAGAAAGAGGAAAATCCATGCCGGCGGATCTAGTGGCTTGACGATTGCTTGGATCGTAAAATGGATGTTCGCTCCTTAGAGGTGAGAAGTTGGTAAATCCGTTGGAATCAAACTAGTATCGAGGCAGATATGGCCTTCCAAAGTTGGGGTGTGCGCAGCGGCTCTGGGAGCCAGCTACGATTCAAAATCCGGTGGATAATCGGCCGGACCGAGTAACAGAATTACCATCTAGGGATTTTGTCCCAGAATGTCTGCTGAGGCATTTGGTGGATAATCCACCGGTTCCTGTACTGCAGTTTGTTACTGAGGGACTTAGCCAAAATCCGGGCTCGGCTTCCGAAACTCAGTAGTACGTTTTGTTACTCGGGAACTTAGTCAAAATTCTGACTGCAGGTCCGCAGACAGGTTTCGAACCTCGTCACACCCCATCACCAAACTCGACCAAAAATTGGGAAATGTGTGTGAAACCAGTGCAGGGGATCCCTACACCAGGTGAAATGGGATCTGCGCCTTGGGAAAGGCGATTTGCATGTGAAGAAAGGCGCCACAACGTATGCGCACCATGGAAGCGTTGGGCGTTTCTGTGGTGGGTGAGACCTGCGCTTCGGCAAGCGTAACTTGGGCTACACTCGGCCGAATTGTCCGCTGTTTGGTACGTTGGAAAGCACATGACTAGCCCTACAAATGTTCTGATCATGTCCATGTTGAAGAAATTACTCAAGGTGATTTTGTCCTCTTTGTAAAACTGGCTATTTCAAATCCTTTCCCACATAACATGAGGCGACCAGAAAGCTCACGCTTCATCTCTGAACTAGCCCAAACATGTCGTGCACATGCTAGACGGTCAGAGCCATGTTGGAACAGAATTGCCAAAAAGGGTTATAGGCCTGCATGGATAACGACCGAAAATTCTTGCACAACTTCCACGAGCTACAAGATGATTGGAGAGGTGACCGCCACGGTGCACGGTGTGCACACGACGAGCGACGAGAGAGGCCAATTCTGGGATCTCTCTGTGCTCTTGCGCTGGCGGTACAAGGAAGACAGCATGGGAGGAGGCCTGCCACGACAAAGAGGGTCGTGGCTGCAGGGGATCCTTGCGAGAAGGCAGACGGTGTGAAAAGTCACGCCGGTGGTACCGCGCTTCTCCATGTAGCGCTGCAGCAGGCTCCGCTGAGCCATGCCATGAACTGCCTTAAGGCAGTGGGATGGGTAGAAATCAGCCATAACGCTCGGTCCTCTGTTCGACTCGTGAACTCCTACGTCTGATTCCCTCAAACCCTCCGAGGAATCCATATCTACATGGAGGAGCGTTTGCAGCAGGTCAAGTGGAATGCGCATCGCTTCTGTGAGCATGCCGGCGTGACTACCTGCAGTAGTGAGGCGCTCGTGGTGGCCCTCCCCAGCGGCAGGGCAACCCTTCACGCATCAGCTGGAATGCGACGAACAGAGTAGCAGACCATGAGAGGGCACGGGACGGCGTCTTCATCCACCTACGTCGGCCGCCATCAAACCGGAGACGGCGACACGGGAAGTGAGATGCGCCCAACAGGCACCAATTGTCTTGGTGCCGCGTGGAGGGCCAGACGGCGTGGTGGCATGTTGTGCAACATGTGGATGACGTGCGTAGTGGAAGTCGTGGACCTTGCCAAGATCTCAGGAGGAGGAAGACACACCGGGTCCGCAGTCATCATGCGCCGGGGTTCGGCGCTCCAAAACTGAGGAGCACAGTCCGCCGTCGTCGAGGACGGCCGGGTGGCATGCGGGAGGCATGCCCGATCTCCACAACTGGCCTAGCCGGAGTAGAGAGGCGGAGCTTGCGCTGGAAAGCTGGCTGGAGGAAGCTATGGGACAAGCTGCCAGCAGTGCCAGAGGAAGAGACCCGCAAGCTGCAAGAGGAAGCTACCGAAAGAGGGTTGCTGCCAAACTGTTCCCAAGGGGTATGGTGTGGAGAAATGCAACAAAATGGAGGGAGGTACTCGTCCTCACCCACAGGAAAGCGGTAGGTGGGGCTTTCACAAGCCGCCACAACCGTGTTCACGGTGGAGAGAAGGAGAGTGCAAGGTGCAACTGCAAGGGGGAGGCGCACACAAAATGGCGAGGGCGGCCTCAACTCATCAAGCTCCAGATTGGCAGGAGAGGCGTCGGCTTTGGGCGCAACGCATCATGGCCATGGGTAAGTGGAGCGGTGCAGCATCAATGGCACAAGTGGCATTGGCACGTGGCAAGTTCAAAAGGGATTTTGCACAACACACATTGGTGTGGGGCAAGAGCGTGTACATGTGTAGCAGATCGCAGCAGTGCAGAAGTAACGCCACAAGAGGACGCTGACAACAACCGGCGCAAAACTCAACCCAGGAGGCTACGGATATCCACAGACGTTGTCAGGCAGGAGGGCTGGATCGGATGCACGGTGGAACAAAACACGCAGCAGAACGGGGCCAGGCTCATCAACATCAAATGGCCAGCAGCTGGTTGAGCAGCCATAACACCAAGTTTGGTGGAGAAAAATGACTACCGTGGCGGGCAAGGCGCAGCGGGCGTGTCAAACAGGGGGAGCTAGCACTAGCTGCAAAAGCAAAGGCATTTCTTGGTGCGAGTCAACTCAACAAAAACTCATACCAAAAAAGGTGGTTTGGGTGTCTTCAATGTGCAGCAGAGCTGGAGTACGACATGCCAGTGCTGACGCGAGGTCGGCACGTGCGAGTCAAGTCCAGGTAGTAGATGCACGCTCAAGGGAGAGAAGGTGCCACTAGGTCGAGCAACAGCAACATCAAACGATGCACACGCTTGAAGCAGCAAGAGAAGCAGGCTGCACCAATGAGCAAGGAAGCACTCTACTACGAGTGGATGTGACAAGGCTCAAGCCGGGTCCAAGCGGGGACGTGCCAAGGGTGCTACAAATTGCAGGATGACCTCGATGGAGCAAAATGGCTCCAATTGCAGCGGATGAAGCAGCAGCAGTGATGCTGTTAATGGCTTTCACTGGAGTGGAAGGCTAGCTGGAGGCGAGCACTTCCAACGCCTCAAAACAAGAGAGGCGGGCTGAATCGGCAAACATCGGCAACAAGGCAGCAGAAGCCGCCAAGTCGCGCACAAGAAAATGGGTGACAAAACGGCCATGCCATGCAGCAAGTTTGCTGCAAATGCCGAGGAACAAGGAGTGGCCGCAAGTGCAAGTAGATGCACCTGGCCAACCTGGGCCAGTGGTCGTACAAGCATGAGGCTGAGCATGATGCGACGGCCGTCAACAACGAGGTGCAGACTCAAGATGCAAGAATAAAGCTGAGGAAGGATGCACCATGCGGCAAGCAAGCCTGATGTGCGAGAGCGCAACGGATAGGCAGCTCACAGAGTTGCGGTCTCCATAGTGCGGCTTGGCATGGTAAGGAAGCAGCCGCAGGCTCCAGCAGTAGGAAGGCGAGGTGGCCGTGGCATGAGGCCACGTGCACTCTCACAAAGCAGCCGGGAACAATGAAAGCTATGTCCAAAGAGGGCAGAGTTGCATCGGTATAGGATCACCTCCATCCTGTAGGAGGAAGCCACTGGAGAAGGCTGCTGGATTATGCTAGAGGAAGCTTCCAGGGAAGCTGCCAAGACAGCTGCAACAGAGCTTCAGTAGCAGCAACATCAACATATGCGTTGGGAACACTCCACAATAGGGGGAGTGGTTCCCCCTCCTTGACTACGAGGAGCCGGCGGACGTAGAGGTCGAATATGCGACATCGGAGCGTGGAGCTGTAGTAGTTGTGGCAGCCAACATAGAGGACTCCAATGATGAAGCAGCTGAGCTGGAGATCCAGCGGAAAGATCCGTCGACGATGGTAGTGCAGGTGCCAAAGCGGGGACTCCAGGCGGAGTTCAAGTCGGGTGTCGAAGAAAAATCCTCCAGACCCACTGCCCGTCCAGTGGATGATTTACCGGAGCAGGAGAGACCATCGGGGAGTCGTCCGTTTGATGATTCACTGGAGCGAGTGAGCGAGTCAGAAGGATTGCAGTAGAGCACGGAAGCGCTTCAATGCAAGCACTGGTCAATGGGTCGACATGACGTGGTGCATGCCGGCTGCATCAACGGATCCAACAACCGTGCAAGAGGCGCTTGCGCGGCCCGATGGAGAGCAATGGGATGCCGCAATGAAGCTGGAGTTGGCATCCATTGTGAAAACACAAAAACGGACATGATTGAAAAGGGGCAAGTGGTGTTGCAGCAGTGCTGCACGCACAACATGCTTGCGAATTGCTTGACCAAAGCGCAACCTGCAGACCGGCACGCAAGCGTGGCGAGGCTTGGGATGACCAGCTATAATGGGCCGGATGGCGTAGCGAAAGTTGAGTGAGAGCAAGCTGGAGCAGCGCGCATGGCAGGTGCAAGGGGGAGAATGTTGAAAACGTTGCCCCTCGGCATGCCCAAGTGCGGCGCCGGGAGGCGTCGACGAGCCGCTAGAAAGAGGAAAATCTGCGCCAGCGGATCTAGCGGCTTGACGATTGCTTGGATCTTAAAGTTGATGTTTGCTCCTTAAAGGTGACAAGTTGCTAATTCTCTTGGAAGTTGTTACACTGGAATCAAAAAAGGTATCGAAGGAGATACGGCCTTCCAAAGCTGGGGTGTGCGCTGCAGCTGTGGGAGCCAGCTACGATTCAAAATGTGGTGGATAATCGACCGGACTGAGTAAGAGAAGTACCATCTGGAGATTTTGCTCCGGAAGGTCTGCAGAGGCGTCTGGTGGATAATCCACCGGTCCCTCTTTTGCAGTTTGTTAGTGAGGGACTTAGCCAAAATCCTGGCTCGGTGTCCGAAACTGAGTAGTACGTTTTGTTACTTGGGAACTTAGTCAAAGTTATGACTGCAGGTCCGCGGACAGGTTTCGAACCTCGTCACACCCCATCACCAAACTCGATCCAAAAGTGGGAAAGGTGCGTGAAAACAGTGCAGTGGATCCCTAGACCACGTGGAATGGGATATGCGCCTTGGGAAAGGCGCTTCGCCTGCGAGCATGAAAGACACCAGAGTTCTCCACAATGGCAAGAGCACTCTGGTTGTCACAACGCAGCACAATGGTGGGCACCGACTGACCCAGCTTAAGGAATAGGCGCTACAACCACACTGCCTCAGTAACCCCAACACCCAGAGCAACATGCTCTGCCTCCGACGAGGTACGTGCGATGTAGCCTTGCTTTCCATTGTTCCAGGACACAGCGGTACCACTGAGTAGGAACACGTAACCGGTGCGACTGCTTCCATCTGGGCTCCAGGCCCAGTCGCTGTCGGTGTAGCCGTCAAGAACCATCGAACACTGCCAGCGAAAGCAGAGTCCAAGGTACGTCATGGAAACCATGTACTACACCACTCGCACAACCGCATGGAGGGCTCTAGCACGTGAAGCGTGCAAAAACTGTGCAAAGAGGTTGACAGCAAAAGCGATGTCGAGGCATGTGGTAGTGGCCAGGTACATCAAAGATCCGATAAGGCAGAGGTACAAGGTCACATCCACTATCCCTCCTAGTTGTGTGGGATCATCCACCTTCAGGGCGTCCTGCTAGTCAGGTGTGAGACGTGTGAAGGCCGTTGGCACTACACCAAGGAGATCACTTAAGCGCTCCCCCACAACGCGTGCGTATCAGGCCTGATGCAATAGAAGCGTCCGGCGTCTGCGGTCTCGTGCAATCTCCATGCCAAGAAACACCGCTGCAGGACCAAGGTCCTTCATCCTATAGGCCGTCTGGAGGACCGCCTTGGCCTCCTTCACGGCCTCAATGGAGGGAGACGCGATCAGGAGGTCGTCCACATAGACTAGGATGGTAGTGAGTCGCTCGGGCGCCTGTCATATGAAAGAGTGGGATCTTCCTTGCTCTGTACATATTCTGCACAAGTCAGAGTGCCTGTGATCTCCCGGTTCCAACACCGAGGAGACTGTTTGAGTTTTTACAAGGACTTGCACAAGCGCCAGACCTTGTCACCGTCCTCAAAGCCTGGTGGCTAGGCCACGTAAATGACCTCATCTAGAGAGCCATGGAGGAATGCATTGTTCACATCCATCTAGTGCAGTTCCCAGTCATGCTGAGCCACCACACCAAACAGAGCGCGAGCTGAGGTCATGCGGCCGACAGGGGCAAAGGTGTTAATGTAATCAACACCCTCGATCTGAGAGTACCCCTTGACGACCAAGCGAGCCTTGTGACTTTCCAGTGAGCCATCCGACTTCACCTTCTTGCAAAGTTCCCACTTGACCTGAATCGCCTTCCTCCCAGGTGGAAGGTCGACTAGCTCATAAACTCCGTGCTCTCGGATAGCACGAAGCTCATCCTTGCAGGCAACACGCCAACTGCTGCATCACAAGCGGCACAAAATTTGCGAGTGACGAGATCGTGTCCTACAAGACACGCTGGATGTACCTCTGTGTGATCTGTATGGACACTCAGGCTGAGGGCCTTTGTGCTAGGATCGCCACTCGCAACGTTGCGAGTGGAGCACCTAGGTGGGGGATCTTACACTCGCTGGGCTCTGGAGCACAACGGTCGAAGAAGACCACCAGGCTCATGCGAGTAGTCTGGGCTCGAAGGGCTGACCATAGGCTCAGAGACAGGTACGACTACATCCGGTGTGGACTGAGACACAGGGACGGGTGATGCAGTGGGAGGTGAGGCTGGTGAACGGATGGGAGACGCAGGATTGGGAGTGGCAGCAGGAGCGCCCACAGAGACAAGATTACCGGTGGACAGAGGGACAGCATCATGGGTGTCTGTGGGACGCGAGGGTGTAGGAGAGGAGACAGGCTGGACGGTGGGGTTCTCTAAACCGATAGCGATGATCGCCGAGTCATCAAGAGCCGATGACTGAGAAGTGGAGGGGGCTTGAACGGACACATCAGCCAGACGAGAGGTGCTCGTAGGCTCAGACTCCCCCATCCGTCGAGAAACCTCACACGTAAAAACGTGAAACAGACATCGACACAATCGAGGTCAGATGGCGGTAGGTGAGAGACACAAAGAAGAGAGTGTAGCGGGACTCAACAATGCGACGACGTGCAGGATCCCAAAAATGCCAGGCCTTCAACCGCGGGGAGATACCAACAAAGGCACACAAGCGACCCCGCGGAGAGACCTTGGACCCCTGCTGACCCTCCGTGTACCACACAGAAGCCACTGAGCCCCAGAAACAAGCAAGACGGAGATCGGCACGGTGGCCAAACCAGAGCTCATACGGTGTAACGTGGGCCGAAAGAGGACCGTGCGGGAGTCGGTTCCAGACCCACGTCATGTAGGCGAATCCTTCAAAGGTGAAGGATTCCGGAAGACAGTACTCAGACCGCAAAGCATGAACCGTTTCCTCCATGATGCACTTCCAGCACTCAGAGACACCGTTCTGCTGAGGAGTGGCAGGAGCAGAGGCCTGGTGAAAAATCCTATGCTCGGCAAAGAAACTGTCCATGTCGCCAAGAAACTTGCCGACACGATCCGAGCGGAAGGTATGCAGCGAGTGGCGACACTGACGCTCAGCCATCACTAGTCAGAGACGAACCACAAGAGCGGCATCACTCTTCTAGCACAGGCTGTAGACCCACCACATCCGGGTGAAGTCATCGGTCAGGGTCAGGACATATCGGCCCTGATCGGATAAGGACTCGACAGGGAGAGGACCGAGAAGGTCCGAATAGACCGGCTCAAGGGGGCAAAGGGCTCGAGAACGGGAGTCAGGGTAGGTGCAAGGATGCATCTTACCCTGAGCCCAGAACAGACAATCGGTCTTGGGCGGCTTCTCGAAAGAGGCCACGTCAAGACGGAGGGCGGGCTGTGTCCTTATGAGCTTTGACACTGTGTCAAAGCTAACATGACACGGACGTCGATACAGCAGGTGCTGGTGCTCAATAGACAGGACACCGGTGACAAATACGCGAGCAGGAGGGGAAGGGGAGCAAGGAGAAGAAGAGATCCGAGGAACATGATACAGATCATCAACAACAAAGGCATGAAGAACAACAATGCGAGTATCAAGAGTAGTCACTGTCGCGGAGTCACCAGTGTGCTCAAAAGAAAGTCCCATCGAAGTGCAGGCACGTACAGAGAGCAAGTTGAGCTCAAGGTCAGGCACAAAAAGCACGTCGGAGAGATAGAAGGGGCCAGACGGACCATCAAAGTACACGACCCCAATACCCTAGACAGGCAAAGACTGACCAAAGCCTGTGCGAACGGAACAAATAGACGCCACAGGACCAAGGAGAACGAAGTCACCACGACAACATGTCATGTGGTGAGTGGCACCGGAATCGATGATCCAAGTGCCACCCGAATCAAGACAGTAGGACGTCACGGTGCAAAGGGAAATGGAACACTCGGCTACAGACGGGCGCTCGGCAACAGAGGAGGGAGAACGACAGAAGGCGCACAGGTGAGACTCAGAAATCCAATCTGTTAGGCCCATCATCATCACATGCCAGCTGTGCTCCTCCACACGAGTCATCACGAGAGACGAGAACAGACAAGCAAACAGTCTGTGAACCACCCAGCTGTGATGACACACTCGCACCTCCCTGAGAGTGAAGCGCCAGGAGCTGACGGAGCTCGGCAACGGTGCGGTCACGGGGGTCCGGGTCTCCACTGCTCACCGGTGGGGAAGCGGGAACTGCTGTGGTCGTGGCCGCCGCGCAACTAGAGGCTGTGCTGCTTGACGCAGACCGCTGTGCGTGTGCAGCCTGAAGACTTCGAGTAACCCGCATCCAGTCGAGCGGCTGCTGGCACTCGGTGTACCGGTGAGCGTCTCCACAGTTGTAGCAGTGAACAGTGCGTCCATTGCTACCGCCTGATGACTGCTACTGCGATAGCTACTGTTGTGGTGACTGCTCCTGGCCCGGGCCACTCTTCTTTCTACTCTTCTTCCCCTATGCTACTGCTACCATACCCTGCGTTTGAGTCGGGGTAGCTGGGGTGGAAGGGGAAGAGGAGGGCGTGCCACAGGATGGAGAGCTGAACTACGAGAGAGGCGTCGGTGGTGACGCGATGACCGGTGCACGAAGTGAACTCTCCTCGTGGGCGACGGCTGCCTTACGAGCGGATGTCACCTGGAGGAAAAGCTGATGCGCCCAAGGAAGAAGCTAAAGGGAGGTGGAGAATGGCTCGAGCGTGGCATTGCTGTACCTCATGAAGATGTCGGCATGCTCAAGACAGACTCCGATCATGAGCGTGCGAAGCGCCCACAGCTGTGTCCCTCCTACGGTCCCAAGGCACGTGTAGATGCGCATGGCGCCCCGAAAATAAGCGGCTGCAGGCTCGGCAGATCCCTGACGAAGGGAGTGGAAGGCGCAGATGTGAGCCGCGCGGGTGGCGTGCATCTCTGCAGCAAGCAGGGACAATGCCAGCTCTCAGCCCGGATGTGGGTCAGCACCTGTGCCTGTGCCGGCCTCTCCAAGGAAGGGGCGAAAGTCCACGACAGTCTCGCGAGGCATGGCGTAAAGAAGTCCGCGCATCGCCCGAGCTGTTATCAACACCTGAGCACGGTCCATAACCTAGTACTGACTATGGTAGTAGGGCCAAACTCCCTCGAAAGTGGCCCAGACCTGAAAAAGGGCCTCCCAACAGTCACAGCCGTCCTCGCTGACATATCGTGGGGGCGGTGTCTCAAAGTCCTTAGGTTGCCGCTCCGTAGGGAGAGAAACCAAAGGATGGGAAAGACGAAGGATGGGGAAGACATCGAGACGAGGAAAGTCCCTGAGGTAGGTCTCAGGCAAAGATCGGATCAGTGGGAGCGGGACACCGGAACGCGTCTGCAACTAGCGAAGACGCTCCTGAAGTACGCGAATCTCCCTCTCGGGAGTGTCATCGTCCATGCCTGGCATGTCAGGGTCCTCCTCCAAAGGATCAAGAAGTGGCGTGTCCTCCCGCTCTCCTCGCTGTAGATGCTGACTGCTGTGCAGAAGGTGTGACACCGCCGACTCCCCCGGAGGTGTGTTGTGGGGCTGTGGACTGACTCTGAAGAAGATCAGTGAGAGTAAGGATGGCGTCAATCTGCTGCTATTGTTGGCGACGTATCTCATCCTGCTGACTTCGCAGGTCTGCAATGGCCTGCGAGCGTAGGCTCACGACCCTGGAGGAGGAGGAAGAAGGATTAAGCGGTCCTTTGTCTTTGTCTCCGGTCGGAGCCATTTCAGCATTCAGTATGGGGCCGAACGTAAAAAATGCTCTAAACGAGAAACCAACAACGTTTCTGGAGAAGTTGAAACGTACACAAAACTTGACGTTTTGACCCCAAATCAGCTGACGTCAACAAAGCCGATGATGACGTCAGCGTTTCTTACGCTAGCGAAAAAAGCTATCGTTTTTTTCGCTAGCGTTTTTTACGCCGGCGGTTTTTTTTTCGGACGGTCACGCAAACTCCACGTGACCGGTGGGGGTGACCTCGTCACCCCCTGCTCGCGGGTGCGCAGGGTTTGCACAAGCCAGCACAGTGCCACGCTGGCCTGCGTAGTGCTATGCAGTTTCTGCGCAGCAGAAACTACGTAGTGGTGCGTAGTTTCTGCGCAGCAGAAACTGTGCAACAGCTGCAATGCTGCTGCTTTGCTTTAGTCGCTGCAGCAGCAGTAATGCTACATGTTACGCTGCTGCTGCTTCCGTTGCTGCTGTTGCGCTGCTATTGCTGCTCGCGGATCCTGATGCCGCCGCTATTACGAGGTGCCGCCGTAGCTGTGCGCTGTGAGTGCTCGCAGCCGCCGTGAGCTGCTGCTGCAAGATGCTACTCCCTTTCTTTCTTTTGTGTACAGGCTGGCGGCCAAACACGGCTGCTGCTGCAACCCGGTGGTGTTACTGCTGCTTCTGCTACTATTGCAGGAGCTAGTAAATGCCGCAGCTCACCCGATGTGGTGGTGGGGACTGAGTGATGATGTCATTGATAAAACGGCTGCAACAAGTCCTAGGATACAGCGGCGGCGGTGACTCTAACTACTGCCGCCGGTGCTACGTCTGTGCGGCGCAGCTCAGCGACAGGAGTCTTGCTGCTCTGATACCATGAGAAAATGCGTGGAAGCTTCCTACCGATATTGCTGCTGACTAGGCGTCAGTGCCTGGTCAGACGTTGACGAAAGTCACAAGTCGTGCACACAACGGCAAGGGTCTGGCTAGGGGACACAAGGCAAAGTGTCATAATGCTTCAATAGCATTTACAGAGAGAAATGACGTATGACAAGTCCATGGCATAAGTACCTGCCGTGGCGCACGGCGGGTGTCGCACGCGGCAGTGTAAGGTCTGTCCTAGAACCGGCCCAAAACTATTGTTTTGGCCGTAACTTAGCGTAGACAAGTCAGAACGCTACGCCGTCTGAACCTACACGTGCAATATCTCAAGCCGGACGCTATGACTGGTCACATGCATGCATCCGGCAACAAATGGTGGACACACAGTCCAAGGACATGCAAATCGGGCCCACGGCCAGTCCACCAATAACATCCTATGAGCTGCACAAAAACTCCAGAACGTCCCAGACAGCATCCAGGACTCTGGGGCGACCTTCAATTAGCTCCGAGTAGGTAGTCCACCATCAGACGACGCCCCGGTGCCACCTAGGTCCGCATCAGGGATCTGCACGAGCATGGACAAGGCTGAGTGGTCATAGTTGTTGGTTTTTAATGAGTACCACACGGTGACCTCTGGCCTCTTTGCACGCTCACCTCACGATTGCAGGTGACTAACTAGAGAGAGGCAACCCCTGCTGGCTGCTACGTTGTGGTGGCATGACTACACGGCAAGCCTCATCGCCAGGCTTCTGCACAAGTCTCACATGCCTCTGGCTGGCGTGCATGCGTGCACGCACAGTTACTTTCGGCTCACACTCTAGCCTGTTCTTCTACAGGTTGTTCTCTTTAGTGGCCTAGTTTACAGGTTGCAATTTGACAGTGGGTAGTTTGGTTCAGGTCACCTAACTTGGATTGTGGTGAGTGAGATCGAGCTCGCTGCTCGCTCGCTCGCCTCCTCCCCACCAGACGGCTACCACCTTGTCCTACGTGACTCGTCGTTCCTTGTTCTTCCAATCAGAACTTCCACGCAAACTTCCTATCGGTTCTGCCCTCCATTGCTTGGTGTCTTCCTTGCACTAGCCCAGCTGTTTCTTGCTTGTCTAGCACAGCAGCCTACTGGTATCAGAGCGGCGTGGAAGTAGAACGTCGCATTGATGCGCCGTCCCTCGATTCTGGGACGACTTCGCGGCAGGCCCTCTTGCCGCCGCACCCCAACCATCTCGCCGCTGCACTCTCGCCTCGCTCCCGCATGCTACCCAGGCCTTACCTCAGGCAGCACTAGGAAGCCCTAGGTGGACCGCCGTACTTGGCGAATTGCTGCCCACGCAAGAGAAAAGGGTGGGGGGGGCTGTCGTGCTCGACGGATCGCCACCGAATTACTTGGCGGAGTGTCGCCCACGGGCTAAACCTCTACAGCCCAGGTCCTCTGCACCTCTGCAGCTCTCCTATACTCCAAATCCGCCCCAATCCACGGCCTGAGCGGCAGCAAACACCGCGCAGTAGCAGCAACTTTGGCACCCAGCAGAAGAAACAGCAGCAAGCACCATTGCAACAGTAGCAGCACGCACGCTGCCGTGCCACAGGCTCTTCCGCAACAGCAGCAGCAGCAGTGTTGGCGCCTTCCAGCAACAGCAGCATCAGCGCCTTGCGGCAGCAGCAGCAAGCAGCATTGCAGCAGCAGCACGCACGCTGCCGTGCCACAGGATTTTGCGCAGCAGAAATAGCATGGGCACCTTATAGCAGCAGCAGCATCGGCGCCTTCCGGCAGCAGCAACAGGGAGCATTGCAGCATCAGCAACACGCACGCTGTCGTGCCACAGCCTTTTTTGCAGCAGCAGCAGCAGCAACGTTGTCAACCTCAGCAAAGGCTGCAATGCTGTGCATCTTCGTAGCAGCCGCCAACGACTGCCGTGATCAGCCCTGCAACTACACCACCATGCACGCTGCAGCGGTGGTGGCGGCTGCCCAGTAGCACTCTCTCTACAACAGTGTTGGAAGCTACCGCGCACGCACCACCGCGGTGGTGCACGCAAAACTGGCTTCCTCAGATGTGCCGGGTGCGGCATCGCACGGCGAGCTCCACGAGGAACAACTGGCGTGTCAGCACCCGCCTTCGCCACCGACTACACGACAAAGCTCGGTAAGCCCTCCCTCCCTTGGTACCTCTAGGGGGATTCAGCAGCCGGACAACACCACTGCTGCGTCGCCGCACTCAACTTGGCGTCACGACGCGGTAGAGCTCGCTCGCACCTTCACACGTACCGCGTCCGCCGTGATAGACGTGGCAGCTACAGCTGCTGCCACCTTTTCCGCCACAGCTAGAGCAACACGCGCCCCTGCATCAACGTCAACTGGCCGTGCCGCTGAGTCCTACACTGAGGCGGCCGTTGTAGCTGGACCATTGGCTACGGTAGCTTCAGACATTGGGACACAGATTGCGGGAGCCGCATGAGCTGTGGCTTCTGCAACAGCTTCTGCAGCTTCTGCCGTATCCACTGCAACTATGGCCATTCGCACTTCCACAGCCGTCGATGTTGCAGCATCCGCATCTGCACCCTCCGACATCACCACACTCGTCAGAGCCGCCGTCATTGCAGCGGCGATCCTTCCGACCGTTGGCGCCACCTTCATCACAGGCTGTCTGGCACTGATTGTGCCAATTGCATCTTGCATCTCTGTGCTCTCCGCTACAGCTGCTTCCATTGTCCCACCTATTCTTGCTCTTTTGCGCAGCCCCTCATACACCTCGTGAGGTCTCCTGGTCTGCATTTCCCTTCTCTTGCCCTCTGTCTCTTTTCTCTGTGGTGGCTTGTCTGTGTGACTTGGGTCGGGCTGTCTTGCAGCACATATCCACCGTGCCTAAGGCATTCCTAGTTTTCCCACGCCCACTGGGGCGGCGGAAACTCTGCTAAAATATTCTTGGCAGGGCCCATTAGTCGTCACCATGCCTGGTGACGACGAGTCGGTCATAGCAGACCTTCAACGCCAGCTGGCCCTCGCTCACGACGCTCAGCGTGATGCTGAAGATCGTCTCAAATTCGCCAATGACAATCGCGCCGCCTTCGCAGATGAGGTAGCTGCGCTTGTGCTCAAGCGGCTGCCTGCTGCCTCTATCCTGCCAGCTGGCTCCTCTGTTGGCACCGGTGCCTGTGTCTCTTCCACCCCACCTGGTGCTAACTCTGCTGCCTCAAACCCTGCTGTCACCCCATCTACTGTCCCTCCTGCCGCAGCCTCCCGCCAGTATGACTTCTTCTCCCAGCCTCCTGTCCTTTCTACTCGACTTGCCTTCTCTTCCTGGGAGACCCGGTTTAGTGCATGGACTTAGGGAGCACGTCTGTGGGAATACTACTTCCCGGCCACACCTTCCTTCACCCCTGTCGCTGACGAGTCTGCTCGCGCTGTCCGTGCCCTCATTGTTGCTGCCCCAGAGACACTCGACGATGATGTTGGCGCTTATAATGCTGACCCCGCTATTCAGCGTCTAGCTGACCCAGTCGGTGCATACACCATGCTTCGTTGGCGCACGACAGTCACAGGTCAGGCGGCGCAAAGTGCTCTCATCGTTCAGTTCAACACGCTCTTGATGCGTGCGGACGAGTCGGCGGACGCTTATTTGGCACGCGGGCTCAACCTGCTTTACGAGCTCGGTGAGGCCGCACCAGGTCAGCTATCCGCTGTGCACACCATGGTCAACGGGTTGATCCCTGAGCTGTCCGACCTTCTCCGTGATGTCAAAGCAGACGAGCTGCAACGTCTTGCCTCCCAGCCTGTTCCACCCAAGTCCCCTCCAAGCGTTGGTGCCCTCTGGGACTTTGTCGCTGAAAGGCTTGCAGCCTAGTGGACGAGCCTCCAAAACAAGCGCCTTCATCTCACTGCAGTCACACGGGTGGACGTCGTCTCCATTGCCACCTCCACTTCTTCAGCCTCGTCTCCATCCTCCTCTCCTTCCTCTTCTACCTCTACCGCCACGGCCCTTGCCTCCCAGGGCCGTGGACGTTGACGCGGTTGTGGGCAAGGTTAGGGGAAGGGCAAATCTGATGCGCCGTCTCCTGTTCCTGGTGAGGTGGTGTGCTGGAACTGTGGCTCCTCTGAGCATTCCGCTCGCAAGTGCCCTAAACCCCCTGACGACGTCCGCCTCGCCCGCGCCATGCGTACTCATTGGGCGCATACCAGCAGGTCCTCCTCTTCTTCTTCCACTGTCAGCTCCAGCTCCAGCTCTACTTCGTTGGCCAGTTCCTCCCCAGCTCAGGCCTACTCCGCCGCAGGTGTCGCCGGCATCCATCCCCCTGTCCTCTACCCTTGGGGCTGGCCGCCGACCTATGGAACGCCCGCCTTCGCGGGCCCACCTACCTTGGCCTACATCCCTCCTCCGTGGATCGCCCCTCCCTCGAGTGCGCCTGCTCCATCGTTTACAGCCTCTGTCGACGGCGAGCGCCAGCTAGAGCAGTCTCTCCTCCAGCGTCTTCACCTTCGTGATCAGGGAGGTGAGAGTGTGTCTTCGTTGGCCAGAGGTCTTGCCTGTCAGACTGACACCGTCCTTCGTGGGGACCCCCCCGGTCACGTCCTTGGGTTGCCAGCCTCGTCTCTTCCGTGGGTCGAGCACTGGCAGTCTATCGTTCTCCCTCATTGTCTTGCTGCCTGTGCCTCATCCCCGCCCTCCGTCGGCACTGTCGCCACCTGTGGAGTCCTTCCCCGTGTCCGTGTCTCTGGTGGCTTCTTGGTCCTTGACTCCGGAGCCACCCATCACATGACCTTTGTTCGGTCCGCCTTTGTCTCCTTCGGTCTTGTCGGCTCTGTTCGCTTTGTGCGCACTGGTTCCGGCCAGCTTCTTCCCGTCCATGGCGTTGGTGTTGTCCGTTTTGTCGGTCCCAGTGGCGTGTTGTTTCTGCCTAACATTCTGTTTGTGCCTTCTTTGGAACTTAGCCTGTTGTGGGTGACGTCCCTCGACGATCAGGGCATGGATTTCTCAGCTAGTCAGGGTGTGGGCACTATCCGTCTTCGCTCTTCTAGTCGCGTCATCTTGCATGGGGTTAAGTGTGACAAGCTGTATCGTGTCCCCCTTCATGCCCCCTCTACACCCGTTGTTGGCTTGTCTCTTGCTCACGTCGTGCCTTCCCTTTCTCCTGCTGATATCCAGCTCTTGCATCGTCGTCGTGGCCATGTGCACACTGATGCTATCGCTAGCATGCTCCGCCTTCAGCCTGCTGTTGGCTTGTCCCCTTCCACTTTACCTGCGCCATGCCCCTCTGACTGCCTGGACTGTGCCCAAGGCAAAATGCATCTTTCTCCCTTTGCCTCTTCGGACTCTGTTTCCGCGCACCCTCTCGATCTTGTTCATGCCGACGCCATGAGGCCTCTTCCCCATGACTTTCTTGGGGGGGTCGGGCGTTACGTTCTGTGCCTTACTGACGATTTTTCTCGTTTTCGCTGTATCTTCGCTCTTCACCAGAAGAGTGATGTTGCTTCTGTCATCGTGTCATGGCTCATTCAGGATGAACGTGCATGTCAGCGTTCACTGCGCGTCTTTCGCAGTGATCGTGGGGGTGAGTTCCTTGGACCCACCGTCCGGTTTC
The DNA here is from genome assembly GCA_023375785.1 of Penium margaritaceum. Classification (NCBI taxonomy): domain Eukaryota; kingdom Viridiplantae; phylum Streptophyta; class Zygnematophyceae; order Desmidiales; family Peniaceae; genus Penium; species Penium margaritaceum. The sequence goes on along the minus strand of SZWC01003152.1, from coordinate 14,952 downwards.
TTGAGTCCCAAGGGGTGTGTCTGGAGACCTCGGATCCCTACACACCTCAGCAAAACGGTGATTCTGAGCGTTGGAATCGGACCCTTGCCGATTGTGTCCGCACCCTTCTGTCTGCGTCTGGGCTCTCCCCTCTCTTTGCCTTCGAGGCCATGAGCTATATGACCTGGGTGTGGAATCGCATCCCTCACGGTCCTCTTCCCCGCACCGTTACGCCCTTTGAACGCTGGAACGGCTCTCGTGCTGACCTCCGTCTGGCTCGCGTCTTGGGTAGCATTGCATCTGTCTGGCTCCCAGAAGACCTCCGGGACGGGAAACTCTCCCCGCGTGGACGTCTCTGTCCCTTCTTGGACGTTTCCTCCCAGTCGAAAGCCTGGCGCTTCTGGGACTCAGAGCGTCAGCGCGTCATTCAGTCCCGGGATGCCTTGTTCTTCGAGTCCGTGTTTCTCCGTGACCTTGATCGTCACTCGTTCGCTGCCTCCCTGCTCCCGCTCTCTCGGTTGTGGGGGGAGCTTGGCCTTGTAGTCCCATCTGCCCCTGCCGTCCCTACTGCTGTCCTGTCTCAGCAGCCTTCACCCTCGGAGCGTTCTCCAACGGCCGGCACTACGACTCCACCATCCTCTGACGCCCCCCCACCGGTGTCGTCTAGCTCGCTTGGAGCTCCGTCATCCCCTGTGGTGTCCTCATCTGTCCTTGCTGAGTCCGTCTCTCCCGCACATTCCGTTGCGTCCCCATCCAGTCCGCTCACTCCCGTTGTGCCCAGTCCACCCAGTGCTCCTCCACGCCCTGCACCCGTCAAACCTTTTGTTCGCGGCGGCTGCCTGCGCGCGCTTCCCTCTCGCTCCTCTAGTGCTGCAGCGTCCTCTGTCCAACCTTCGCAGACATCGTCTGGACAGTCCCCAGCGCTGCCGATTGGTATGGACGCCCTGGGCCTAGCCACAGGAGTTGTGCATCCTAGCTCTGTCCTTGGGTACACACTGCTCATATCCGAGCACGAGCGTGCACTCGAAGCCACCATCCTTGGGAGCATTGCCGAGTGCAATGCAACGGTTGCCGCCCCGCCGCCATCGCCTGACCCGACCACTGTTCGCCAGGCACGGGCAGCACCCGACTCCGAGCAGTGGGAGTCTGCCATGCGGGACGAGCTGAGAGCCCTGGATGACCACGCCGTATACGAGCTGGTCGATCTCCCACCAAGCCGCAAGGCGATTGATGCCCGCTGGGTCTTTCGTCGTAAGTACAAGCCTAACAGCGAGCTCGACAAGTACAAGGCCCGACTTATAACAAAGGGGTTTTCTCAAGTCCCCGGCATTGACTTTGACGAGACTTTTGCTCCCGCCGACGCTACACCACAGCTCGAGCCCTCCTGAGCCTTGTCGCACACCGGGACTGGGAGCTCAAGCATATGGATGTAAACAATGCCTTTCTGCACGGTCGGTTGGATGAGGAGATTTACATGGTGTAGCCTCCAGGGTTCTCTGACGACACCGATCGAGTTTGGAGACTACGAAAGGCCCTCTATGGCCTCAAGCAGTCACCACGGTGTTGGAACCAGGAGATCACCTCCACCCTCGAGAAGGGGGGATATCGCCGGAGCACGGTGGATCCCTCCCTCTTTGTCACACCACGATCGGCGCCCTTTGCTGCCATCCTCGTGTACGTCGATGACCTGCTTATTGCGTCCCCGAGTCACAAAGCTGTGTCAACTGTCAAGTCCCTGCTGCAGTCCACGTACAAGATGAAAGACTTGGGTCCAGCTCGCGTGTTTCTTGGCATGGAGCTTGAGCGTGACCGTGCTCGTCGCGTTCTCCACGTCCACAAGGCCGCGTACGTCACGAGCCTGGGGGAACGCTTTGCCTCCCTGCTTGAGTCTGTCCCCACTGCCTCAACACCGATGACGCCCGCCGGGCAGAGGTTTGTGAAAACTCCGGACGTGTCAAAGCTGGGGGAGACAGTGGACGTGACCGACTACTTGCGAGGAATAGGGTCTCTCATATACCTGGCCACCAGCACCAGAGCAGACGTAGCCTTTGCTGTGAACTTCCTTGCTCAGTTCTCACAGTCTCCACGTGCACGGCACATGGAAGCCGCATTACGTGTTGTGCGGTATGCGCTCTCCACTGCCCGAGTTGGTCTCTGTTACCGGGCGCAGCCGTCAGTGGTCGTTGATGGATACACTGACAGTGATTGGGCGCATGACGCGGATGCACGCAGCCGCACTGGCTATGTCTTCCTTGTTGGTGGGACTGCGATCTCCCGGAAGAGTGGCAAGCAGGGTTGTGTGGCACGCAGCTCCAATAAGGCAGAGGATGTTGCTCTTGGTGCTGGAACCTGTGAGAGTGTCTGGTTGTGTCGTTTGTTGCAACAATTGGGTGTTCCCATTCGCATCATCTTGCGTTGCGACAACCAAAGCACAAATGCTATTGCTGAACATGATGGCATGCATACACTCCCACAAAGCATATCAATGTGGAGCATCATTTTGTGCGTGAGCGTGTGGCTGCAGTCGATGTTCAGATCGTGTGGGTCGACACCCGACAGCAACGTGCAGACTTCCTCACAAAGGCACTTAGCAGCAATATCTTCAAGGCCGCAGTTCACGCTGTTGGGCTGTTGTGTCCTCGTGATCCTCCTGGTTGATCTGTTATGCCAGTGCCTCTGTACAGTCTTGTGTCGTGTCACTCCTCGTGACGTCGGTGTAGTGCCTGTTGTGCCATTGTGCAAGTCGGCCGTGGGTCATGCGGGAGTGTTGGTTTTCTGTCAGTACCACACGGTGACCTCTGGCCTCGTTGCACACTCACCTCACAATTGCAGGTGACGAACTGGAGAGAGGCAACCCCTGCAAGCTGCTACGTCGTGGTGGCATGACTACACGGCGAGCCTCATAGCCAGGCTTCTGCACAAGTCTCACATGCCTCTGGCTGGCGTACATGCGTGCACGCACATTTAGTTCATGTTCACACTCTAGCCTGTTCTTCTACAGGTTGTTCTCTTCAGTGGCCTAGTTTACAGGTTGCAATTTGACAGTGGGTAGTTTGGTTCAGGTCACCTAACTTGGAGTGTGGCGAGTGAGATCGAGCTCGCTGTTCGCTCGCTCGCCTCCTCCCCACCTGGCAGCTACCACCTTGTCCTGCGTGACTCGTCGTTCCTTGTTCTTCCAAACAGAACTTCCGCGCACACTTCCTATGGCTTCTGCCCTCCGTTGCTTGGTGTCTTCCTTGCACTAGCCCAGCTGTTGCTTGCTTGTCTAGCACAGCAGCCTACAACAGTAAACTGTGCAGGTCGACAGGAACGTCACAAATCACAACAATGGGGAGAGAAATTACAATTGACAAGCACATAACATGAACATGTGCCGCGGCGTGGGGCGGTTGAGGCACGCTACAATGTCAATTTGTCCTCAAACCAACCCTATACTTTCGTTTTGGCTTTAACCCCGTGCATGTGCATCCAAACTCAACATGGTAAGAACCTAGAGATGTAAAATCTCAAACCGAACATTACTACTAATCACACACATAGGTCATGCACCGATCAGTGGACGCAAAACACAAGACATGCAACTCGAGCTCAAGACCTAGTCTATGAAGAAAACTCTAGCAATTGCAAAAAAAAACTGTAGAGTGCCCAAAGAAACACCCTGGACGCCATAGCTTTTGTCTAGGGGCAAGTGGTGATTGGGATGGCCACCTGTCAACCCTTTGACACCAGTCGGATCCGCATCGTGGATGCTCACGAGTATGGACACAGCCAAGTGGTCGCAGGAAGTTGTGTATACAAACAAGGACAGCTCGCATTACAACATTAGTTTCAAACTGATTAACACATAGGATATGTAGAGAACCGGAGTGGTAAAGGAAATGCTAAATCTATGTGCTAGTTCAACGCTTGCGTCCCTCCTCCATGAATGCTACACTACGCTTCACATGCTACACATGTCCATGCAAGTGGGAACTTGATTGAACCAGGTGTTTGTTGTTGGGAATACTTCCTCTACTTCAAGAGTTAGTTGTTTGACCTCACTCCTTTCCAAGTGGTGGGTTCGCATCCCCCTCCGAGCGAGCTCATCGTAGGCTAGTGTGAATACTTGCGCGTTTGCCTTCTTGCCAGCCTGGTCTCAGCCAAAGCCTTGTGTACTCTTGTCTCAATCGTAACCACCCCCCCCCCCCCCCCCCCCCCCCCCCCCCCCC